>CM035432.1:50313073-50438073 GCA_020310875.1 Ceratopteris richardii | reverse complement strand
CTACTTGCTTTTTGCCTCTTCCGGAAAGTCTTCGACCTCTTCCACCCTTTCCAACGAGCAAATGGCTAGATACAGTGGAGGAATACTCCCAATCACATCCCTTTCCAAAGAAGAGGAGGAACTTGGAAAGGGGTATGATTGGGAGTATTCTAAATACGATGCACTATGGTCTCATGAACGACCCCTTCGGATTGCATGAATCGACGAAAATATGTCTAATTTTGATAGTGGGGTGATGGTGAACTTTTTCCAAAAATTTGGAGCTAATGCAAGAGATGAAAATGCTCAAGAAGGCCAACATGATTATTGTGGAGTGATCCAATATATCTTGAAGCTATTTTTCAGGAGGTTTGATTACTTTCTGTTTGATGTGAAATGGTTCAAAGTAGTCACCTCTAGAAGAAACACAATAGTGAGGCAGGATTAGAGTGGTTTGATTCAAGTAGACTCGACAAAGCTATGGAAAGAGATCATTTGTACTTCTTGAACACTGTGAGCAGGTTGTCTTTATGCAATATTCGAAAGAACCAGAGTGATGATTTGTTTTACAAGTCTCTCCACATAGCAGAAAAATTTTTGAGAACATAGATGTAGAAGAAATTCCATCTGTAGTGGACTCTGAGATTCATTCGGTAGTCGAGGAGGAAGTGATCATTGTCAGAGATGAAGAGGTCTTTGAAGAAGAGGATTTTTATGATGAATTAAAACAAAATATGTTGCACGAGAATGATAATCAAGAAGGATCTAGCATACCAAGAGATCTATAAGTTTCCAATGTAGAGATAGATATCCTCTGTGCATCAGATCTCCAAGAGGATGCTAGAATAGAGGATTTTTGAAGCAAACACTTGTACGTACTAATTTGTGTTTATTTTTTTTCTACATTTTTTTGCACTACTATTTTCTATATTACCATTATTATCGTATGCTAATTATTTGCATTTTTTGTTGCAGAGCACTATGGGTGATAGTCCGTCGATCACTCCGCATTCCATGACAAAGGAGCAGTTCTTAGAGTTTATATCTCAAGCACCTCCTGGTTATATGGCCGCCACATTACAGTATTGGATCACTCGCGGTAGCACTCCCTGTGGCCTCACTCCTGCCGGCCTCACTCCCGTCGGCCTCACCCTCACCGACCTCACTCCCACTCGCATCACTCTTGCAAGCATGGCTACTCCTGTCGGAGGTACTCCTGGCTACAGGTGCTGGCCCATCTTGTCAGCCGAGGTCATGATGTCATCTAGTTCTTAACACTAGTTCTGTACTAGGACACTTGAGTGTCCTGCGACACTTAAGTGTCCTGCTTTTACACCAAATTGATTGATTTTTCTTGATGACACCCTTGAGGCTTTGATGGCATACTCACTTGGATTTGATAGCCCACATCATGTAATTTTAGAGAAAAATATAATCTTGGATATTTTACAACTTCACATGGGTTATTAAATGAAGAAGAAAATGGGAATTTTTGAAAACTCAACTTTTAGCATAACTGAAAAAATAACACAATTCAAACATTTTGACGAATTGGATATGTTTTAGGAAATGGAAAGCTATTCATGGACTTTGGCAGTGTAAAGCAAGTGTCTAGGGATCTTTGGAGAAGGTTGAACACTTACATAAGTGACAAACATGGACTCAAAACTTGTCTTCTCTAGAGCACTGCCATTTATCGCACCTTTTAAAGAATGGTTCACTATAACTTGTGTGTAAGTGAGATTACAGAGAATTGGCAAGTTATCAATGGATAACCTTCATACTAATTGAATGCATATTTTTATTCAAAGTTAGAAGGCAACCACTTTGAACTGGTAGCCATTACATTTGGTGCTGAATTTCATGCTTAATTGGCAAAGCATATATTTCTATGTTCACAAAAAGAACATAGCTCCAAAGGTGTAATAAGAAATTATGATGAAAAATAATAATTACTTAAATGCTATTCTAAGTATTAAACCTTCCAAAATATGCTTTCATGCCATGTTTCATTCTTAATCTCATCAAATAATATGTGATCCGCAATGGTAATTGTGATAAGAATGAAAATAATTGGCATACATATTTCATTGGACAAAAAGAAGATGGCATCCATGATGGAAATGATGAAATGTTTTCCAATAATCCTTATTATTTTATGATATCAAAGATTATATCAAAGACTTTTGAGTATGTGTCCATAAAATATTCATGATTGTATCTATAGAATTTGGTTGATGCCCACACAACAAAAGATTCTTGGTTCTATCCAAAGACATGAAAATTTTGGTGGATTTCAATAAATTATTTAGCCTTGTATATGTAAGCTTTGGTTTTTTATGTCACACATTTTCTACTTGGTAACTTGAATGTGTACACCTTGAATAATGTCCATAACTTCTTTTGAGTCATATATGTAGGCTTTAGTTTTCTATTTTTGGTGACCAGAGGCATATGAGTTGATTTTATATGTGTATACCTTGGTTGTTGGCTTCATAACTTGTTTGATTGTTGGCATATTTGTACACTTCTATGGATTCCCATAGGTTTGTTTGAACCATAATTAGAACTAGCTGCTGTTTTTGGTGTATAAAGTCAAAATAATTGATTTTATTTGAATTGAAATGATTTTTCTAAGTGAGTTTGAGGTTTATACCATGTGATCTATGTTTCAAGGAATGTGTACAATTTTTTCTTTCATATGATGAATTTTTTTCTTTTGATAAAAATACATTTGATCAAGAATTTTCATCCTGCTCACTACCATAGCATGTTGAGAGGCTATTTACATGAACAAAAAACATGATTTATTGTGTTTTATAATTTTTCATTAACCTTTGAATTATACTTAATATGTGTGTAAAAGGATTTCCTCAAATTCTCTTTGTAGAAGGTATGTGATTTTTTGGAAAATTATCAAAAAAGGACACTTAGGTGTCCTGTTTTGGTACCAAATTAGTGTTAAAAAGGAGGGAGAAGGAAAAACAAGGTGCCTCAATGTTCTCATGTCGCTTCACACCATACGATTCATATGTTCACAGATATAGGCATTTGCGATACCACCCTATGACACACAACTCTAGGCACAACTTCAACCACACACATTCATGCATCTCAACTCACGAGTTTCAAAGATCGTACCTGCAACTTTGCAAATATATGAATAAGTTTAACAAAATTTCAATGATCTTGGCAAGATAGATGTGATGCTCTTGAAATCATTATCCAAAAACGTGGTTGCGCAGGTATCTATAGTATTGTAGACGATTGATGACCTATTTGGGGTATAAAATCATTTCCTTAAAGTAAAAAAACTATTTCTGTGTAAACAAAAGGGCTATGCTTTACATTTTGAAGATATCAATACTTTGATCCATAGAACTTTTCATTACAGAAATGGAATCTTATGAATCCGTATAACTTGAGATACTTCCACGAACTTAATCAAAAGAGTTTACTTGAATGCCTTTGCATATGAACCTCCAACTAATCTCATGTTGTCAAGTTACACATGAACAAACAAGGAAATTGTACGCAATCCAACATCAACTTCATTAATGAACCTACGTCAAAGAATTGGTGAGAACATTATCGTAGAGTAAGCTTTGACAGTTGAAATCATCAACGAAAAGAAGGGATAGAAATCCCTTCTGTCATTGAGTCACAGGCAGAACCACAGAATGCATCTGAATAAAGCATACGATTAGATAATACATTAAACAATGGAGCACAACATCATTCACCATAAAGAAAGTCGTTTACACTCCTGATGACCTAGAAATTCAAACCATGTAGTTAATCTCATAAAATCGTAAGTCACCATAGCTGTTTAATGCATAACAATTTGGTTTTTCCCATTTCAGACAGAGATTAAAATCAAGACATTAAATGTTGAACTTTTAGATAGATGAAAGAAGCATATAAATTCTATTGCACCTGCCCGTATTTCAATGCTTCTCAGAGAAATCCTTGTTCTAGAGCTTAAGAAACATGAATCAACTCACTCAAATCTCTACACCATCTTCTTTTCTCCTTACATCATTCGTTTTTGTCTACTTTGATATGGTTGAGCCACATTCAAGCCATAATTCGATCGCTGATGTAGTAACATTAGGGCGAAAAACAGCCGAAAAGAGGTTGTCTGCTAATGACAAATTAAGAAAATTGACAAATACAGTCTTTCTACGTGTACAAGAATATAACATTGCTGTCTCTTTTAACTGTATGAAGAAATGCTTTTTTTAATACAATATTCTCTAAAAGTGCCGCTAAAGTGATGAAGATTCTCGTATTCAGTGTACAATTTTTCGGTTTGATGCTAGAAAAGATATTTTTGCACACTACCCAAAGCATATTCTTAAATTTCTAAGAAGGAATTGATTTTTGAAGATACGAAATATTTTTGGGTTCACAAAATTTCATGATCATTCAGCGATAGAGTTTACATCAAATCAAAAGTTGCCACGTGTACAAAGCCTTTTTCTCTATAAATACTGCCAAAGTTTGTGAATGTCGATTTCTCGCTTTGAGCATTCCTCTTCTTCTTAGTTCAAATGGCTTCTTCTTCTCGTCGTCCTTCCAATCGTGTAACCTCATGTGAGTTTACAACAAAAGAGAGGATTCTTTGTGGAAACCGCTTTCTGTGAAAGTAAATGAATGGGTAACTATGCTTCCTAACTACAGAGGTGCCCATAAAGTCAAGCGTGCCAAAAGAGACGACACAAGAAACCACTGGAAGGGACGTATTCTCAGTTTCAAATTAAAGAGGTGAAGTTGGTTTGCATGAGTACAACATGTGTACAGTGCTAAGGATCTTGTTCTAGAAAATCATCTACAATTCCCTTCATACTGTAAGTGAAGTTTTACAATGCTCTTCTATCATTCCAGTTGTTTTTGTATAACAACACATATGTTTTTGTATTGCACATATCTTTCATTCCAATATTGTGGAATGGCAACCTGTTGAATGTTTAACAGGAACATTTAGAGTTCTTCATAAGGAATATGCAGAACTTATGTACGCAGACAAATCTGTTCAATTTTTCAATAGCATAGAGTGATTTATCCATTATGCAGATTATCAAGTGCCATATGGGAGGAGTTCTTATGGAAATCTTGTACATGTGCCTACTCCTTGCATCTCTTCATTAGATTGGGATGCTCCTGGATATTCAACAGTTTCAAGTTTTCTATGCAAAATGAAATTTGACATCCAAAAGGCAATGTCATCGGGCTGAATTTCGAGAAGGATAAAGATTCAATGGTTTTTGCCTATTCATGTCTTTGTAACATGCTTTAAAAACATGTTACTATAGAAAACAAAAACATGAATAGGAGAGTCTCTATTTCAGAGATTGATGATGTTTTAGGTAGGGAATGGGATAGCAAAGAAGTTCAAAAGCTAGGTGACATCATTTTATGTAAAGTTAGTCCAAATTCTCTTTCAATCTCATATCACATATGTCGACAATCTCTGGTTTTAGGATATGACTATAGAAGGTGGAAAAAAATCTTGGACTTTGGATACCCTTCGACTCAGAGGAGAGTTTTCCAGAATTTGAGTTAGAAGTATTGATTCATCCAGATTTTCAATCAAGGAAAATAATTGTCACTGCAAACTGGAAATAAAAAATGTAAGGGAGCTCCTAGAGTACCTTGATGAGGTATCATCACAGTTTAGATTCTCAATTGATGATGCAATAGTTAACATTAGATCAGAGAAAACATTATCTTGCATAACTTGCCTTCCACCAAGGGTGATTAAGTTCCAACCCTTAAGATTGTAACAAGTAAAATCAAGACATTCTTACATAACGTATCTCCCTCTTATAGAAGCTTCTATTGATACTTCCATTGATTTTTCTTTGCAGGATGGTGACAAAAAATGTCACTTAAATTATGTATTTTAAATGCCTATATTTGTATTGGCATTTTTTTGTTTAATCTCAAGATTTTGATGAGGTTCTTAGTGTACAATGATAAGAATATAAACCAAGACATTCTTACATAATTTTTAGGACCCTTATTTCATACTTCCATTGATTTTTATTTGCAGGATGGTAACTAAGAATGTGAGTGAATTGATGAATTCAACTATGCCCCTTCATGGACTAAAATCATACTGGCATTTTTTTGTTTAATCTCAACATTTTGATGAGGTTTCAACTATGCAAAATTATACAAGAACTTGGATAACTAAATTCTAGATGAGCAAGAGATCTAGATTTCAATATCTAGTTTCAATTAAATTATTTGAGTCTATCCAAGGTGCACATTAGTTTCAATTAAATTATTTGATTCTATCCATACTTGTCTGCCCTCAAGGTATGCAAGAGAAAGTATCATGGTCCACATAACAAGTTATATTAAAGAGGGTGGAGAACCTGGTGTGAATTCCAATCCAAGGTATGATATTTCAAAATATGTAGAGCATGAACTTAAGTCATATAACAGTGGAGACGAGATTAGAGAAGATGACCGATTCAAGCGACTAGCGCAATCTGAACTTGTTGGATCGCCCTAATCGCTTGGATCGGTCGTGTTAGCAAACTACTCAAACAAACTTCAAAACATGACTTTTGTGTAAAGGTTTGACTAATGACTATAAAAACAACTTGCAACTCAACTCATCTCATGCAAGGTTGCTTAAAGGGGATGCTATGTTTAAATGGATAAGATTGGATAATACGACGGATGCAAGCGATAGGGGCAATCCAAAATTATATGATTACCCATATCGCTTGTATCGGTCATGTCCTCTTTCTTCTTTACCTTCTTCTCTATCTTCTCCAAATTTAACTTTTCAACAAGAATGAAGTAAAAAACCCACAATGGAGTCATATTTGTGACACAACCAAATTTTGGTTGGACCATGCAATGAACTTTTGTTTAACTCTCAAGAGGTTCAATACAGCTTTATATTACTCAAGGCATATAAATATGGTTACAATGACCATCTTCCAGATGAAGATTGGCATAAGTACATACAATTTGTACATAAATAAATCTTCCAACCTATGTTTGTTTTACAATAGATTTCAATCTTAGATTCAAAAATGATTCATCCCTTTCTATCCTTTTTGGAGCCCTCTTTTCTCTGATGCTTGTGGCCCTTTTTGGAGCTTTCGCCTTGACTCTTTTTCTTGGTCCCATGCTTCAATGGTGAGTGACGAGGATGCCCTTTCTTTTTTTCTTCAGACTACTTTTTATCTGGTGGAGGGGGTGGAGGTGAGTCTGGATCATGGGGGCAGATTGCATGTTTCATAATGCCATTTATTGCTCTCTCTCTGATCAAGATGATCCATGCATCTGGATAGTCTGATAAATTCAATTCAAGACTATAAAACCTTCTTTCCAAGAATCCTACAACATTTGCAATCACTCTCCAACCAGATGACATTGCGTCTTTCTACAATGGCACATGAATTTGTATGTATCCAAATTGCTTTTGTTCATTCAATTTAGCAATTCCAGGAAAATTTTGATCAATATGCATCTTGAGAAGCTTAGTAGCACTGCATTGTAAAGTGAAAACCAGAATGGATGGCATGGCTCTTAAATAGAGAACAAAAAAATATATAGCAACTTACAGTTTGCAATTCCCATGTTGTGATTTAAGAGAATTCAGGAAAAGAACTTGATATGCATTGAAGTGAACAATAATAAGACTCCAATGGCCCCTATCAATGAGTTGCATGTAAATATACTTTCTTTAATGAAACAAATGTACTTTTCAAAATGAAGATGAATACTTACTTTTCAATATATGGGTAGATAACACATTCTACCTCTTTTGTAAAATTCTTTAGAAAGGATTTCGCATCTCCATGTTTATACAAAAAACACAGTGTCGCAAGAGGATCTATGATAAATACTTTTCTTTGAACTGCTTCCTCACATTGTTGCAAAAGAACCATACAATTCAAGAAATAAAAATTCAGTTTAAGAGCTAGAAAATTAAGCAATACAAGAGCACTTTATGGCCTGTAGATAATACTTGAGTGAAATGTTGACTACACTATCTGATATTTCAACATGAAACTCCCTCAACATTTTGTTGTCTTCTCGTCTTATGTCAAGGAAACATTCATCCTACCATGCCATTGCAACATAAACTATTACCTGCCCATCTCCTTTCTTAAGGAGTTCTTTATTTGCCTTTTGTAACTTCTGAATCTGGTTACAGATAACACTTTCCTCTGTTAATAATCCCTGCTTTTTATTCTCCTCATCACTATTTGCTGCATTTCTTGTTTCATGATCATGAGTGACCTGAGGGTTGACCTCTTCAATGACAACTGTTGACTTGGGTGCTCGTGCTGGAGGCATATTGAGAACATTGAGGAATTTTTTATCATGGTGATCAATAGGAACAAGAGATTTGTCAAACTTATATCTTATTCTTGATACAATCACATAATCCTTCGCCATTAATGTTACCCTATGAGAATGAGCTACACATAAATAAGCATCATTTATAAAGTCAATTGCAAAGTCCTCTACAACTTCTTGCAGGCATAGCAGTGCTTGAGTTTGCCACTTCACATTGATAAAGGATGTGGTCTTCATCAAAGAACAGAGATTGGCTGTGATCTGCTTGACAACTCTCATAAATGGAAGTTTGGATCAGTAGTCCCATAGACTTTTGAGCTCTTCTTATTTCCCTCAAGGACTTTACATGGTAGTTGACCCTTTTCTTTGAAGACTTCTCTGATGCATTGCCTTGACTTTTCTGGGGAGCTGGTCCTTTGTCATTTTGCTCCTGGGCATTTTGTTCCTGACCCTCAGTGTACAACTGCCTTGCTGTCTTTTTTGTCCTAGCCATAACCTGCATAAAGTGAGTCTTAAGGCATGGAAGTGGAAAGGCAAGGCAACTTATTCTCAAAATCTTTGATCAAGGACTCTATCCAATGTCAGAAACACGATCGATCCAAGTGATTAGAGTCATTCGGAAATGCCCGGATGTCCATTATCGCTTGCATCGATCGTGTTACACTTATGTGTTCCTCGAGTAGCTCTGATGTGAACCTTTTCCCTATACATGGGCACTTTTTACTCTAGTGATGGCTAGGGGTTTTTTCCCCATGTTACCACATACTTGATACTCTCATATGTGGTGGTACTTTGTACTTAGGGATATCATACATCTCTTACTTCAGTTCAATTCATTGTCAATAGAGAGAGCTATTCCAGCCATCGTCTTCTCCATGTGTCTTGCTGCATTTGTGCTCCTTGTGTGTGCTTCTTGTATGTCTCTCGCACTTCTACACACACCCAACGGTGGTATCAGAGCAGGTTAAGCTTCTTCTCAAGTTTCAGTTTTTCATGTCGCGGCGCACGTGCACTTTTAACAGTGCAAATCGACTTCGGAGCATAGAAGAGTGAATTTCAGCAACCAAGAAACATTTCAACCAGGTGCGCTGGAATTTTACCCCCATTTCAAAACCATTCGTGAAGTTAGAATTGCCATCAGAGTGACGGTTTGTGAGCTAAAATTTCAGCATTCATTTCAACTTTCGTTGAAGTGAAGATTTTGTCACATTCTTGTTCTTTTGTGAAATGGCGGGCAACAATGACTTGTTTGGCATGCTTCAAGCTGAAGATAAGCTTGATGGGACCAACTATCTGATGTGGTCTTAAATGATGAAGCATGTTCTTGTTGCTAAACAACTTTGGAACATAGTGGCAGATGTAGATCGAAGACCCATAGGTTCTTCTACTTCATAGTCTACTGTCACAGATGGAGCTTCTTCTTCGAGTAAAGTGGTTTCTCCTTCTCCACCTACACAGGAGCAGCTTAGATAGGATGGAAAAGATGTTCAAGCTCATGCATTGATTGTGCTTTCTATGAAGCATCATATAGAACCACACATTCGATCATGTTCTACATCACGACAGGCATGGGACACTCTTGCTTCTTTGTATGCCGTGCATAACAAAGCACGTGTTGCATTGCTTGAGGAAGCAACTTGAGGATGTATGTATGACAGAAAATGAGTCGGTGGATGTGTATGTGACACGCATCAAGGACTTGAAAGAGCAATTGGCAAACATAAATGAGATCATTCTGGATGCATCACTCATTTCTACATTGTTGAAAGGATTACCGAAATCTTTTCAAAGCTTTGCTACTACACTCCGTTTGGTTGCAAAAGGAAATCCTAATATGTATGCATTTGATGAGGTTGTGTCTCTTCTTTTGCAAGAAGAACAATCTAGAGTGAATATGAGTGGTTTGATCGAGGGAACACAAGCACTTACTATCTCACAAAGGGGGAAAAGCAAGTATGGTTCAGCTTTGGGTTCATCAAAACCAAAGCCTCAACCTTCCTCTTCCACTTATTCCTCTAATGATGGTGATTTGCAAAAGAAGAAGAGATGCAGATATTGCCGGAAGGCTGGTCATACTATTGACGAGTGTAGAAAGCTTGCTAAATGCAATGAAAAGAAGAAGGAATCGAGCATGTCTATTGCTGAAAATTCAGCAAATGTAAAGAATGATGAAGCTAACATGGCTCAAGATTTTTGGGCATGTGTTATTACATGTCATTATGATGCTTCTTTGCATTCTAAATGTATGGTTGTGAGTGAGGCTAATTCGGATTGGTTCTTTGATAGTGGTGCTTCAAAGCACATAACATCATGCAAAAGATTTTTTGCCTCTTTGAAAGATGCACCCAAAGGAGAACATGTGGTGTGTGCAAACAATGCCTCTTATCCTATCATTGGAGTAGGAGAAATTGAGCTTATGGTTGCAAATGGAGGTGTGATTCTCTTGAAAAATGCATTGTATGTGCCCGATATAAAGGAGAACTTAATTTCAGTTCCGTTGATTGCCAAAGCTAGACTTCATGTACACTTTGTTGATGATAAGTGTATGGTTCATGATTTCAACAACGGTGATGTTATCTTGATGTGTGGTACATTATGTAATGGTTTGTATCGCATGGATACATACAAGAGGGCTACCTCGAATGCCTTGGTTGCTCATACTTCTTCCATGACTGAAATAGAGCTTTGGCATGCTCGTTTTGGTCACTTAAACTTTAATAGTTTGCTTTACTTGCAAAAGAAGGACATGGTTATTGGTTTGCATACACTTGAGTCCATTGAAAGGCATGCATGTGAAGGTTGCATTCTTGGAAAAATGCATCGTGCTTCTTTTCCAAAAGATAGTCATACACACACTAGAAGAAAATTGCAGCTTGTTCATAGTGATGTATGTGGTCCTGTCAAGACTCCATATTTTGGGAAGCATGTATATTTTGTTACCTTCATTGATGATGCTACTCTCCATACATGGGTGTATCCTATGACAGCAAAGAATGAGGCATTTTCTTGCTTCAAAGCATTTTTAGCTATGGCTAAAATTTTTTCTTCACAAAAGCTTTTGACTCTACGCATGGATTGTGGTGGCGAATAGATGTCACATGAGTTTAATGATTTTCTTCATGAAAGAGGTATTTCACACCAATTTACTATGCCATATACACCTCAACAAAATGGTGCTGCCAAGCGTAAAAATAGAACTCTTCTTGAAATGGCACGATGTATGGTTAAAGGAAAGCATCTTCCTGACAAGTTTTGGATGGAAGCGGTCATGTGTGCAAACTATGTGTTGAATCGTTGCCCTACAAAAGCATTGAGATCCATCACTCTTTATGAGGCTTGGAATGCTCATAAGCCTATGGTTAGTCATATGCGTGTGTTTGGTTGTTTGGCATATGCTCTTGTGCCATCACAACAATGTCACAAACTTGATGACAAGGCAAAGAAATGTATATTTGTTGGTTATAGTGCTGAAAGTAAGGGATATTGTTTGCACCATCCATTGACGAACACAATTATTGTGAGTCGAGATGTGGTATTTGCTGAAAATTCAGTTTTCCCTCTACTTGAATGCAAAAAACAGCCAACAGTTAGCTCACAAGATGTGTTCGATACACTCATGCCTTTGTTCCAAAATGGTGTGCTTGACTATGGCCATGTAGACCAGCCAACTGAGGTTCAAAGGGCTGGAAAATTCCAGCCAAATCGGGTTGAAAATGTAGAGAATTTCCAGCCAAACATGGCTGAAAAAATTTAGCAAAAAATTGTCAAAACTGTTGGAAATTTCCAGCCACATATGGCTGAACATTTGCGTCAAAATATGGCTGAAAATGAGCATGAAATTCAGCCCACACATGTTATAAATGTTGATGATGTATTACATAATGAACGCATGTCTATCAAGACTACACAAACTATGCCAAAGTGGTTGAAACAAACTTTGCATGATAGCAAATTGAGTGCACCTTTACTTAGTAGAACAAGATCAAGCTCTCACCATGCATCAAGTAATTTTGTGGATTATTCTCTTGTTGCTACAACATGTAATGAAGAGCCTCTTTCTTTTGAAGATGCATGTGATGATCCACAATGGATGAGTGCTATGCAATTAGAAATGGATTCCATACATAGGAATGGTACTTGGGAGTTATGTGAATTACCAAAAGGAAAGAATCCCATTGGTACAAAGTGGGTTTATAAGATTAAGAGAAAATCTGATGGTAGCATTGACCGCTACAAAGCTAGATTGGTTGCCAAAGGATATGTGCAACAATATGGCATTGACTATGAGGAAACTTTTGTACCTATTTCACACATGACTACCATTTGTACAATGGTTGCATTGGCTACCCATCGAAGTTGGAAAGTGCATCAGTTGGACATAAAAACAGCCTTCTTGAATGGTGATTTGCAAGAAGAGGTCTATGTGAAGCAACCTCTTGGATTTGCTATGAAAGGGAAAGAGCATATAGTTTGTCACTTGCCTAAAACCCTGTATGGTCTCAAGCAAGCTCCAAGTGCATGGTATGACAAAATACATAAGCACTTGATTGTTCTTCACTTCACATGTAGTCTGATTGAAATCACACTCTATGTACGCAAAAATGGGGCTGATCTTATAGTGCTTGTTCTTTATGTCGATGACATACTCTTGACTGTGTCATGTGATGCAAAACTTGACAGTCTTATGGCTGATTTACATCATACTTTTGATGTCACTTATCTTGGTCTTTTGAGCTACTATCTTGGCATTCAATTCGTATCCGTTGAGGGGGGAATTGTTATGCATCAAGCAAAGTATGTTGAAAAACTACTTCAACGTTTTGCCTTTGAGGATTGCAAGCCAGTTTTCACACCAGTTGAGACAGGATTCAGGTTCTCAGTTGAGGATTCTAGTGATGCATTTGACACTTCTCTTTATTAGCAAGCTGTGGGATGTCTTATATATGCATGCAACACAAGGCCGGATATACAGTATGCAATTTCCCAGTTGAGTCGATTCATGCATAGCCCTGGCACTAAGCATTGGCAAGTGGTGAAATGTGTTTTTAGATATCTCAGAGGCACTTTGAGCTTAGGTCTCTCTTATGGCAGATATATTCAGCCATGATTGCATGCTTTTACAAATAGTGATTGGGTTGGTTGTTATGATACTCGCGTGTCCACTAGTGGTAATTGCTTTTTCCTTGGAGACTCATGCATATCTTGGTTGAGTAAGAAGCAACCTATAGTGGCGACATCGAGTTGTGAAGCTGAGTATAGGGCAGTTTTCACAGCTACAATGGAGTGTATATGGCTGAGATGCCTATTGATGGATCTTTGCATGGAGATTGATGCTGCTACGCATATTCTCACTGATAGTGAGAGTGCTTTGGCTGTTGCACGAAACCGAGTGTCTCATGCACGGACCAAACATATTGAGGTGCATTATCACTATGTGAGAGAGCACCTTCATGCAGGAGATATTGATTTGGTATATGTGCCTACACAAGATAATGTGGCAGACATATTCACCAAAGCTCTTCCATGGGAAAAGTTTGAAGCTTTTCGCAAAGCTTTAGGCTTATTTCCTTGTGGGGGCTGATCTGTCACTCCCTGTATGTGTTCACATCATTCGCTCTAGGGGGTTTGTTACACTTATGTGTTCCTCAAGTAGCTTTGATGTGAACCTTTTCCCTATACATGGGCACTTTTTACTCTAGTACTGGCTAGATGTTTTTTTCCCCATGTTACCACATACTTGATACTCTCATATATGGTGGTACTTTGTACTTAGGGATATTATTCAGCTCTTACTTCAGTTTAGTTCATCGTCAATAGAGAGAGCTATTCCAGCCATCATCTTCTCCGTGTGTCTTGCTACATTTGTGCTCCCTGTGTGTGCTTCTCATGTGTCTCTCACACTTCTACACACACCCAATAGATCGTGCTTCTAATCATCATGAAATATCAATCAATTCTATTTCCCTTAGAATGCATTACATCTAATACTTTACCAAATAAAATGTTACTTCAAAGCTATGATCAAGGATGCCATTTAGAAAACACGATCGATCCAAGCGATAAGGGTCATCCGAAAATCCTCGGATGTCCCTAATCACTTGCATCGGTCGTGCTTGTAATCATCATGAGATATTAATCAATTCTATTTCCAATACAGCTTTCAATGCATTACAACTAATACATTACCAAATAAAACATTAGTTCAAGGACTCGATGCCATTTAAGAAACACGACTGATCCAAGCTATAAGGGTCATCCGGAAATCTCGGATGTTCCTAATTGCTTGCATCAGTCGTCCTTGTAATCATCATGAAATATCAATCAATACTATTTCGAATATAGCTAACAATGCATAACAACTCATGCCTCACTTAACAAAACATTATTTCCAAGCTATAATCAAGGAGTTGATCCCATTTAACAAACATGGCCGATCCAAGCGATTAGGGTCATCCGCAATTCCCGGATGTTCCCTATCGCTTGGATCGATCGTCCTTAAAATCATCATGAAATATCAATCAATTCTATTTCCAGTATAGCTTACAATGCAAAACAGCTCATGGTTTACCAAACGAAACATTATTTTAACGATCGGTCGTGTCCATATTACCTCACACAGAAAGCGTTCTCTATAGAAATCTTAAGAGGCATCTAAAAAACTTATAGGCGATGGCAACTCGATGCTAGGAAAGTGTTGAAAAAAAATGAGAGAAAGTGACTAGGGGAGCTTAAATATGTCTCAAAAGTGAGTTGACCGTTGTTGCCACATGGCTGCCATGATTGGTCCACATCATCTAGCCATTGCAAATTCCACCATTCTTTGCCATGTGGCATGATTTGAGTGGGCCATGTCATCTATCCATTAGGATTCCCAAGTGCCTTTGCCATGTGGCACTGACTGATTGGTCCATGTCATTTGACCGTTACTCCCTCCCTCCTCGCCTATAAATACCAACTCCCTTCACCATTTCACATTTTCAACCTTCATAGAATTTGTCTCTCCATTACCATGCATATTTGTGTTTCATCCCCAATACGACTGATATAAGCGATTATACTCGTTTGACCCACATTGACTAGCTTGAGTCGCTTGCATCGGTCGTGTTCTCCACTAGGACATACTAGAGAAGCTGCAGCTTAGATGGAGGAAATCCTTAGTGTCTCTCCATCAGAGAAACTACTAGATTTCATGGTTCAAGAGGGTTTAACTGTAGATTACTTTCCTGATGCAATGACGATATTCAACCCCAAGATTGATTTTGAAAAAATCCTAGAGAAATAATACGAATATTTTCTTTTTCTTCGGAACCGTTGCTGAGTTGGCATATTTCGCTAGCTCTGTTGATGTCGGCATCAAGCATAAACAATTCTTCATGTCCAGTGCCTCATAAATGAGTAGGGTCAAGGCCAAACTACCATTCAGAAACTTTATTTGACCCCACTTTTTCTTTGCTTGAAATAAGCGGTCTTGAACATATGGAGTCATGTTCACTTTATTTGCCACTTGTCTCATAGCGTGTGAGAGTAGTTGCACAACAATCTTTTGAGGTGCTGTGTATCTATGCATACTTGGAAAGCAAAAATGCTGGTGAAGTAAGCGAACAAATTCTTCAATATCCGTTCGGTTGATTTCCAAAAATGTTCTCTTTTTCGGATCATGACATTCATCTTTGACATTCGCGAGTCCCTCTTGATTCCATCCAAAAGCCTTGTTAATTAGCTCATTAGTGAATTGAATTGTCTTCCAGGTACCAACTTTATCAAGTACTCTTGCCTTTGGGACTGATGCTTTATTCGATGCGGACTGTAGTGTATTCATCACTTGTGTACATCTCTGGAAATCTAGCAGATATATTGGCAACCTTATGAATGCATCAATTCCTGCTTGTGTCCATATATCCGTCATGCGCGATAATCCTTGTATGATAGTCTTGAAATCTTGTGACATGATAGAGAAATAGTGATCCCTATCCATAATCTTGATGGTCGCCATGAAAATGAGTTCGGACATTGGTTGGTCATCCAGAAACCAATGACCTCTTGCCTTAGTTATCGATTCCAAGGGAAGAAGCTGGACCTCTTCCTCTTGCGTCACCTAGGAATTGGATGATGCCATCTGCACTCAATATATATCAGAAATTAGTGGCAAGATGGTATCAAGAATCATCTTTCACTTATCCTCATTGAATTTGGCAACTCTCCGAGTGGATTGTGTCGTCCCTTCCTTGTGGGTGTGAGAAAGGTAATACCTGGGATTTTTTCATTCTTATTTACGTTTTTTATGTTTTTGCCTGAAAGAAAAACAGAAAAGTTAGTTCATAGCCGAAGCAGTTATTAATTTTTGAGTGATTTTCTTAGATTATGTACATGTGCTCTCGTATTTCCCAAGAGGAAAATGTGCTTCACTATTCTGAAATTGAAGAAAATTGTGCCGAATGCTTGGCCTTGTAGTGTGGCCCTATCATGCATACTTTGGGTTCTGGTAACTCCAAATGTGTGCAACTCGAATTATCTGGTAGATGTATACAGCTTGTCTTGTCTTTTGGCATCCAAATCTGCTTTATTCTGTTAGGAGAAATTGTGTTCCCAACATTCCTGGTGAATGTGGTGCTTCTCATGTGGTGCTTCTGTTTTGTCTGCTTTTTGAATCCTGGAGCGACGTGTGAATTGTATATAGATTCTTGCTTTATCCTGTAACAATTCACCTTCTGTCGTTTTGCCTTTAGATCATACTGATTCTCCTTGTGCATTGGCTTGTCCTTTTTGATGATTGTCATTTGAGTACATGACTTGGGAATCCATATCCGCATTCGGGCCAGCTGGGCGTCTATCACCTTCTTCGGAATCCATAGTCTAGCAATTTTTTGTGGAACTGGGTGTCCAAAATGATATGTATTTTTATTCTGTCGTTCCTTCTGATGTCGTGAGTAGTTTTGTTGTTGAAGATACGCTTTCACTTGATCTTTTTGGATCCAAGCCTGTCTAGTGTAAGGAATGGGGTATATCCTGATGTGTCCTGATTCGTAAGGGTCTTGTTGACTTGTCTCTCCGGTACTCGGTTCCTCAGTGAGACTGTTTTTGGATAGGACACTAATCCTATGATTTACTGGATTAGAAGGTTGTGTGCAATCGAGATTTGGTTTATCCTCACATGAAGTACTCGATGAAGAAGTTCCCATAGTGCAAGTGAACATACATTCATCATCGTGTTCATTTAAGTGAGTTCTCGGTTCTATACTTTTGACTTTGATTGGTCGTTCATCTAGCATGCTGAATAGTTCACAATGTCCTATTTTAGCCGAGATGTATCCTAGGGCCAGCTGAATAGTCACTTCATATTCGTATATCCAATTTTGACCTAATACGAGTTCTTCTAATAAATCCTGGTCGTGACATACTAAGAGTTGTTGTTCCATTGTGTTGTTTCCGAGATGTAGAGGTAAGGTAATCTCACCTATACATTGGGTAATTTTCCCTCCTATTCCAACGACTTGTGCATTAGATGGACGTAATTCTTCCTTGAGTTTCTGAGTCAATGAAAATTTGATACAACTTATAGCAGCTCCTTTGTCAATGAGTGCATCCACTAAGTGGTACTCTTTTGTTCCGGCACCTAAATTCAAATAAGGTTGCGTCATTTGCTGACCTAGGTTTTCAGTGGTTCTAAAGTTAGCCATTGGGACGAGTTCGTCTCCTTGTCGATATCTCTCATCTCTCTCTCTCTCATCCACTCTTTTCGTTTCTTGATTTGTTCTAGCGCTTCTTTTCTAGCTTCTTCTCGTATTCTTTCTTCCTCTATACGCCTGTTTTTACCCATTATTAATCATGACATTATCTCTTCTGTTAATGGCTCTAAATATTTTTTCACTCGACATCCGCTTTTATAATTTGGTAATACCTCTCCATCTAGGGTTGCTAAGCTGATGGCTCCGCTTGTGGATATGCGATTGATGATTAACAGGCCAAATCCCCTTTTTTGTAATTTCTTAGCATGTTGTTTCACAGTATAAACCAATACTAAATCGCCTTCCTTCAAGTTTTTATCTTTGATATGAGCATCAAAATAGGCCTTCTATCGTCTTTTAGCAGCATAAATCCCTGCTACCGCTTGTAACCTCGTTTCATGTAACTTCTCTATTTGATCCAATTGAGCTGAGAGTTCATGTCCCGTCCACTCATAAGTTGTTGCTACTCTGAGAGTGGGTATTAAGAAATCAATTGGGAAAATAGCATTCTGTCCATACACTAAGTTAAAAGGAGTAGTTCCTATGCCGGTCTTGTAGGCTACTCTGAATGCCCATAAAGCATGATGTAATTGTTTATCCCAATCCGATTTACCATTGTTAACAATTTTAGTGAGAATTGTGCACAAGATTTTATTTGAACTTTCGGCCTGTCCATTGGCTTGTGGGTGATATGGGGCTAATTTCTTATGAATTACCAAGAATTCATTCAGTAAGGCTTCTATCACTTCATTCACAAAATGCGTAGCTCTATCACTCACAATTTCTATCCGTAGTCCAAATCTAGTGAAAATGTTCTCAAAGAGAAACTTGGCCGTAGTCCTTGCATCATTTTTCTTGGTTGCTTTGGCTTCAACCCATTTGGTTAGATAATCTGTGGCGACGATTATGTATTCGGCATGGGATCCTTTAGCTGGTGGGCTAATAGGTCCTATGAAGTCTATTCCCCATTTTGTGAAAGCTCTTGCACTCATCATGGGTTTCAGTGGCATTTCATCTCTTCTAATGGGATATTTCGTTCGTTGACAAGTGTCACGTCGTTGAACATATGTTGCTGCATCTTGATGTAGAGTTGGCCACCACATTCCTGCAAAGAGAATCATTTTTGTAGTTTCATCTGCAGAAAATGTCCTCCTGCAGCTCCTGTATGTGCCATATCTAAGACAGTAAGATACTCGTCTTTATGAATGCACATTCGTAAATGATTATCTCTCCCTCGCTTAAAAAGTTGTTTTCCTATGAGAACATGGTCCTTGCTTTGTTCTACAAGTGCACGTTTCCTTGCTAGCGTGGCTCCTTCTGGGTATTCTTGGGTCTTCAAGAACTTTACCAGAGGCATGCTCCATTTTGGTGCTACAGTGGAGTAGCATAAATTAAAGTTCTCTTCTGGATTCCGTTCTTGACAAGTTGGGCAGGCTGATACATAATTATGTGTATCCCTTTGCATGGTTGGCCAATATATGCCTAATCTCTTCAATGTTTGCCATGTTCCATTCGCATTTAAATGAGTTTTCCATTGATTTATATGTGCTTTTTGAAGCCACATTTCTTGTTCCTCCTCTTCCACGCATCTCATGAGTAATCCACTTGAGTCTTGGTGATATAGGCTTCCAACAATGATATGGAGGTCTTTTGTCTTCCATAAATCTTGATTTTGGTTTGGTGAGATCCCATGTTTAGGTCCATACGTGAGTATAGGGATCAACTTTTCAGCCCATTAGGGACATACTTTGAGATTAAAAAGGTATGTGTCAGGCAGATCATCTGGTACTCCTATGGGGGGTTCTCCATGTGTCATTCTTGATATGTGATCTGCTCTAATGTGGGTATTTCCTTTCTTGACTACTACTTCAAAATCAAATTCCATTAACAATAGAAACCATCATACTAGTTGTCCCATATTACAAGGCTTATTGACTAAGTACAATAGGGCTTGATGATCAATGAAGAATTTGAATTTGTTTGCCAATAAGTAGTGTCAAAACTTTTTCACTACGTATACCATTCCTAGGCCTTCTCTTTCAGTCGTAGTAATTGCGTTCTGCTTGATTCAATTGTCTACTGGCGTAGGCTATAGGGTGATCTAACTTTCTTGTATGTGCGGGTTGAGCTAGGATGCAACCAATGGCAAACTTGGAAGCATCTACGTGAATGTGAAATGGTTTGTTCCAATTAGGTACTCGAAGGATTGGGGCTGAACTTAATCGACTTTTTAATTCGTTAAAGGCCTTTTCACATTCTTCAGTCCAATTAAACTGAGTCAATAATGCATAAAGAGGTCTAGCAATTACGGCATACATATGTATAAATCTTCGGTAGTATCCGCAATGTCCCATAAATGCTTGCACTTCTTTAGCAGTCTTTGGTCTCAGTAAATCCAGAATCACTTTGATTTTGTCTTCATCAGTTGAAATTCCATTTCTAGAGACAGTATGTCCTAATATCTTTCCTTGTCAAACCATGAAGACACACTTTTCTCGATTAGGACATACTCTATATTGGCGACATTTGGCAAAGATCTTTCCTAATTCAGGGATATGTTCTGATCGCATAGCTGAATAAGTGCATAAATCATCCACGTATACCTCCATACTCTTTCTCAAGAACTCCTTGAATACATGGCACATCAATCTTTGGAAAGTGGTTGGGGCATTGGTTAGGCCGAATGGCATAACCCTAAACGCGTATATGCCCCATTCAGTTGCAAAGGCTATTTTATGTTGGTCCTCAGGAGCGATGGCTACCTGATTATACCCCAAAAAGCCGTCCAAAAAACTGTAAACTTCCTTCCCTGCAACTCTTTCCAAAAGATGATCCGTGATGGGTAATGGGTAACTATCTCTTATGGTGGCAGCATTTACTTTTTTCAGGTTGATGCATACTCTTAACTTACCATTCTTTTTCGGTACAACCACCAAAGGTGACACCCATTCCGTATGTTCGATCTCGTAAATGAACCCAGCATTTAACAACTTATCGATCTCTTCCTTGATTTTTGCTGAGTAAACATCATTGTATGTGTATGGTCTTTGTTTGGAAGGTTTAGCTTCAGATGTCATAGGTATTCTATGGGCACAAATAGAAGGGTCCACTCCTTTCAAATCTTTATACATCCAGGCAAAGACATCCCTATATTCTCGAATGAGTCGTATCAACTCTTGCTCTTCTTCCAATGAGACATCTTGACCTATAAAATTACATCTTTCTTCTCCTTCCTCTAGGGTTACTACTATTTTCTTGGTTTGCTCTTTATTGTCATATGCTATTCCTGGCTGTGGTTTTCGTTAGGCATCTGAATAGCAATTTTCCTTTCTTCTACCTCATTTTTTTGAAATGGGCAGGCACTTCAAATTGGTCTTGAGGCTTGTTTTCTTCATCATCTTTTGCTCCATCTAATCCAAGCCCTTCTTCCTTTGTCCTTTCTTGATTTATTTCATTAAGTATGATACTTACTTCTTGAGTTTCATTTTCCGTTTCCATATGTTCAAGTTCCATTTCAATGCTCTCGTAACCCTCCTTCCATTCTTTTTCAATTACTTCCCCTTCTTCAGCCTCTTGAAGAACTACCACATAGAGACTAATGTCATAGCCTTCCTCATCAATGCATTCATTCATGGTTATCACTTCTTCATTTACACATACATCGAGAGTGGCTAAAATCTCCATCCAACCATGAGGTTTGAATTCTTCATCTAGGAATATTTGAGTCATGTAAGTTGGATCTTGTACAGACCTAGCTATTCCTTGCCCTTGCTGCCATCCTTTCCTCCTATCCTCTTCCTTTTTCATAGTTTGGCATATCCATAGATGAGTGTCTTCGTTCGTCCACGATTGATCACTTGAACCTATACTGTGAATGGACTGCTCATCTTCTTCTTTGTGAATCTGATTCCATTGCAAGGGGGGAACATCTTGATACTTGTACGTGTGGAGGTTTATTCTTGTTGTGGTTCCTTCATGTTGTAAGTATACTGCGTCTTTTCCCCAATCTTGCACTACCTTTAGCTGTCTCATGAAGGTTCTTCCAAGCATCCATCTCATAATTGCTAGCCCTTTCAAATTGATAGATTGCTAAGGTGTGCTTGAATTCAACTCCGCAAGTGGTAAAACTTACCCGTTCCAATAATCCCAAAGGTCGTTCAGTGTGTCCGTCTGCCATTTGTATCTTCATGCGTGTTGGTCTTAGAGCTGGTTTTCCCCATTTCTCCCAAATTTCTTTAGTTGCAATTCCTACTCCTGCTCCAGAATCCAAGATGGCTTTAGTGGTGTAACCCCTATAGGTAATTGGAAGGCAAGTGTTTCCTTCATCTCCCTCACTAAAATCTCCAACCTTATCGACTGGGATTTTGACTGTGGCCACTTCATCAGGCATCTCCGTCTCTTTTGCCTTGATCTCCAATTGACTGGTTAATTTCTCCTTCAAATGTGGTTTGACCTTCAAAAGTTCTTCCAATGTCAGAGTGCAAGGGATTTTTACCTTTCTAAGGTGTTGTATGATTTTCGACGTTTGGACTGATGGGTTCTGTTCTTTTTTTCTTATTGAGGGAATGCAGTATAATTCCGAATTATGTTCGTATTCTCTTGTGTAATTTGGCAAAGCTTTTACAGTGTCATTTTCTTTGTCACTTGGATCAATTTGTATTATTTCTTCTGAATTCACTTCAGGTATGGAGTCTTCAATTTCACCTTCTGCTTCTAGCTCCTCAAAAGGTGGTTCTATTTCTTCCACTTTCTTCCATCTGTCTTCTTGGACTCTTGCCCAAAAGTCTTTAGGCCATTCTCTGTCTACTTCGGGGACAATGGATCCTTCCCTTTTATTCTCATAGTGATTTTCATTATGAGTCTCACTTTTTTTGGTTTTCTTGGGGTCATTAGGGATGACACACTCTTGGAATTCTTCTTCAGAAATTCGTGAATTGGGTGGTTGAAGAACAGCTTTTTCTAAGGTCTGTTGGGCTACTTCAATTAATTTTTTGCATATCTCCATTCTTTCTTTCTCTAGGTCACCTCTAGGATATTCTTTTTCATGTTGTTCAATGGTCGGTCCTGCTCTGATTCGAGCCTTGTACGCTTGAATCCACATGGCTAACTCCTCTGGCATGGGATCTGCCAAAACTAATCCTTGCTCTTCTTGTTTACACTTTCCTTTTTCATTTCCTTCTTCAAGTTTCTGTTGCTCTTTTTTTTCTTGTTCATTTTTTTCCTTCTCCATCTGTTGCTGTAGTTTCTTTTCCTTTATTCTATCTCTACGATTCCTCCATCTCTGGGTTCGTTTACTTGTAACACTTTTCCCAAGCTCTTTTGAGTCTTCAACTACTTGGGGTACAGGTATATTCATTCCTCTATTACCTTGATTATTTTCTTCAGTTTTTTCTGGGGTCTCTCTATCTTTATATCTTGTTATTGCTTTCAATGGCACAATGTACTCCTTATCACTTCCTGACGATTCTATCGCTTCTATTACGTTGATCTGTACACTCGATTTAACTTTGTTGGGGTTTTTGGGGCAATCTCTAAAAAGGTGTTCTTTACCACAATCACTACAATATCCTTCCCAAACTCGCTGTGGTGGTGGTGGGTTTGGTAATGTACATTCTCTGATATAATGGTCACCTCCGCATCTATAACATTGTCCTCTAGGTACAGGCGGTCTATTCATAGGTCGCGGGGGTATGGGTGCTCTAGGGGCTGTGTACATTAATGGCACATAATCCTGCTCATATCCGTAAGAATTATCTAGTACTTCCATGCCATATGCATATGGTTCGTACATTTGTCCATATTCTATCATGGAGCTCTTGTAAGTGGAATAGTTTCCTTGACTATGGTCACAAGATGAGTCATATGGTTCATTATTAGTCAAAGGCATGGATGGAACTATTGCTCTTTCTAAGTTTTCTTCAAGTTGAGCCATTTTTATTGGGACAACATTCTAAGGATGGGGTGATTGTTGCCCTAAAACTGGTTGTGGTTGAGTGTAATTTTGGTAAGCATAGGGTCGTGGTGCTGGTGCCTGCTGCAAATATGGAGGGTATCTAAAGGCTTCTCCTCCTTGATCTCTCGGCGGGTATCCATAAGGTCTCATGAGCGGTTGTACTGGTCTTGTTTGCCGATTGTAAGGATAGTTTTTTGTACTATGGTTTGTGTACTTTTGTTCTATGCTGCAATATTGTAGAGGCCCCAGAATAGGTGGTCTATTGTACGCATAGGCAGGTGGTGGGACTACTCCCCTAGTGCACAAATGAGAAGGATGATCACCTCCACACTGCATACATCTTCTAAGCATGGGTACTCTTATTGGGTTGTTGGGGTGATTCCTCTGTCCTTGAACATTCAGTTTCTTTGCTACTAAGTCGGCTATTTCCTCCACATTGTTCTTAGGGTTTGATATGCTGCTGACTGAATCTTCACTTTTCACACTACCTTGAGGTATTTTCAGGTCTTCTCCTAGATTGTCTTCTAGGTCGATACATTCTTTCATACACTCTTGCAAAGTTTGAACTCTTTTCACATATTCTAATGATCTTAATGATCCATTCACTAACCCTTCCAAAAACAATGACACCATCTTGTTTTGAGTGGGTCTTTCTTCAACAAGGCATCTATCCACATATTGTTTGAATCTTCTTGCAACCAATCTCACTGATTCTATAGGAGTTTGCTTAAAACTATGGATCAATGATGACAAGTTGTTTTTTATCCCAGATTTAGTGAATTCCTCAATCATTTCTTGGTCGACTTGCTCCATGTTTTGAAAATTATTAGGATCTAATGGCTGGAACCAAGCTAAAGCTGTGTCTGTCAAAGTTAGACCAAAGGATTCATATTGGATTAAGAAATCTTCCACTTGTTCGGCTCTGATTACTTGCTTGAATTCAGCTATATGATTGTAAGGTTGACTAGAGCCATCATAATTGTTTCTCATGCATTTAGCGACTTCGATGGGTCTTAATCTTCTTCCCGCCTCAAGTGGTCTAGGCATCACAGGGAAAACTGGTCTTCCTATCGGTATACCAGGTCCTCTTACCACAGGTGGTCTATTTGGAACAGGGATTCGATTCCTTGGGTCAACAGGTGGCTGAGGCCAATAGTTCGGATTATTTGCAAACATAGCGAACAGCACATGGGGTCCAACTGGGATTTGTGCTTGTTGTGTTTGTCTAGACTGTTGATATAAGTAATCTTGAAAGGTTCCTTGAGGGTTCTGAGAGCTAGTAGCTTGATCCCTAGAAGGGAACACTGGAATGTTCTGATACTTCAACCCTGCTCTTTCTAACTCTATTAGAGGCCAGTATCTCCTATGATTTTTGTCCAAATATGTGATGATGGTGGGAAATTCAGGATCTTGTAACTCATAGACAGTAACTGGGTTAGGGGCTACTTCCCATAATGAAGAGTGGGCTCTAAGGAGATGCTCCATTCCATTGATCAAATACACATCCATTACAGAGTCATCTTGGGGAACCAGGTCTCCTCTCCAAACCCTAACAACAGTAGATCTCCCTCTGGGGGTGGTCACTTGTTCTTCATGTTCCTCTGCATTAAGGTTGTGAGCATTGTCTTCTTCCCCATGTTCATTGATGTTTTCTGGGTGTTCTATAACAACATACTGGATATCTCTTTTGTCCATATAAAATCCTCTTGCATACTTAACTGTTGGCCTAGGCACTATGTACGCATCTAAAGCTTTCTTCAATCTGGCCACTTATCTGTTTAGACCATTTAGGTAGATAGGTATCTCATTTTGGTTAGTGTTCACATATTCCAAACGATATTTTGCATATCCTCGGAAGCCATGGGAATTTCTTCCTTTGACTCACTAGAGGTTTCAGAATAATGTGAGCGGCTACTGGGTTTGGCTACACTTCCTACTGAAGAGATTACACTTCTTCGGCTTCCTAGGGTTCTTCCAGATCTCAAGTTCATTCACTTTAAAGTTTTGTTTAGCCTTAGCCAACCTCCAACTTCTAGAGTTCTTCACTAAGAGTCAGAATTCTAGAGAAAATTTGGTTGGAAAAGGACTGACAATGAGAATCCTCAAATCACGATACTTGACCCCAAAAAGTCCACGATACTCGATATCTGACACACTAGAAGGGTGCCACGATATTGGATCTATGAACAGGACGATACACGATATCTGCAAAAAAATGATACATGATACTTCCAAGAACACGATATACGATACTTGGTGAAAATGATACATGATACTCCAGAAATGCGATACACGATAGTTGCCCAATATCGCATGCCAAACACGATACTCGATACTTGAGGGCTCGATACACGATACTGGACAAGTATCGCGATCAGAAATCTTTGCGATACGTGATATACGATATTCAACGAGGATATGTCCACGATACTCGACACACAACAAGTATCGCAAGGAAGTTCAAGACGATACTCGATACTCGTGAGGTATCGGGAGAGTTGCCTCCGCGATACACGATATTCACCAAGTATCACGATCCGAAACTCACGATACATGATACTCGACAAGTATCACGGTCTGAATTTCACGATACACAATGTGCGATATCCGACAAGTATCGTGAGAAATTCTCATTGATACTCGATACTTGACATGTATCGTCAGACCCAAATCAACGATACCCAACACTTGATAGGTATCGCGAAGAGAGTTCAACGATACACGACACTCAACAAGGTCAGGTATCGTGATACTCAACCACAAGAAATCACGATACTCAGGTATCGCGAGACTCGACCGCGGGAGAACACGATACTTGACACTTTTTCAGTTTTTTGCAAGTGTGTGTTGAATTTAAAATGAATATATGTGTTTCTCAAGTTCTTCTACCCTCTCCTCACCAACTGTATTACAGAAATAAACTTTTCTCAGCCCTGGATAACTTTTGCGATACTTACCACTGATCGTTTCTCGAAATGCTTAATTTATGTGACAGTGATGAGAGAATGATGAATGTGCTTACCTTGGGAACTCTTTCACAACTCCCTAACCACTCAGACTTGCTCTACGCAGCTCAAAAAGCCCGGATCTTCGCTCACGATACTCGACAGCAGCTTCTCACGATACTTGTTCTAGAGACAAGTAACTTGAAAAATGACATTTTTTTGGTTTTTATACTCTTTTGAAAAGGTCTCCTATCTACAAAGACTCAACAAGACTCAGATTAATAACTACTCTAGATTCCTAACCTACTCCCTTCCTCCTCCTACCCTACTCACTCCATTCACTTCCCTAGACTAACAACTTACTACACACACTCCAAGAGTGAGAAGTAATAAGTGCAGATGAATATGACTTACCAAAGAAGAGAAAATCACCACTCCTCCACTCACTTCAATGCAAAAAGCTACTTACCATCACACGAATGCCTCTGTTTGATTCGATATTCCCTGGCAACGGCGCCAAAAACGTGTGTACCTAAGTTCCAACTTAGGGACTTGTGGAGAAAGAGACTATACCTCAATCCCCCTCAAGTACATAGAGTGGGGTTTCACGCTTTATTTATCAATCCAAGGAGTATCAAAACCTAGCCGAGTGTATGAAGACATGCATTCCAATGATGATCAATGCAAATGAGCTTCCCAAAGAGTGCAAACAAGGCAGAGACTAATCCAAACAAGCTTCAACTGTCAGTCATGGTGTCACGATACTTGGAGCAGCAGCCAACAACAAATTGAGCTTTTCTCTCAGCTCCGAACTCCGAATATAGTGAATAGCATATGCGTTTCGAAGCTCTCGAGAAGAGGCATCCAATGGTGGTATTTTCACTCAATTCTGACGCTTCTACTTTAATTATGAGCAAAATAGGAAGTCGTGGGAATGATCTTCCTACACTTCAGCACTTCTTACACTTCACACACACCTTAACTACAGCAAACAAACACTTTCATGGATAGGCAACACTTCCTAACACTCTTTTCAAGAGCTTCGAAACACATATGCTATTCACTATATTAGGAGTTTGGAGCTAAGAGAAAAGCTCAATTTATTGTTGGCTGCTGCTCCAAGTATCGTGACACCATGACTAACAGTTGAAGCTTGCTTGGATTAGTCTCTGCCTTGTTTGCACTCTTTGGGAAGCTCATTTGCATTGATCATCATTTGAATGCATGTCTTCATACACTCGACTAGGTTTTGATACTCTTTGGATTGATAAATAAAGCGTGAGTCCCCACTATATATACTTGAGGGGGATTGAGGTATAGCCTCTTTCTCCATAAGTCCCTAAGTTGGAACTTAGGTACACACGTTTTTGGCACCGTTGCCGGGGAATGTCGAATCAAACCGAGGCATTCGTGTGATGGTAAGTAGCTTTTTGCATTGAAGTGAGTGGAGGAGTTGTGATTTTCTCTTCTTTGGTAAGTCATATTCATCCGCACTTAGTACTTCTCACTCTTGGAGTGTGTGTAGTAAGATTTTAGTCTAGGGAAGTGAGTGGAGTGAGTAGGGTAGGAGGAGGAAGGGAGTAGGTTAGGAAGCTAGAGTAGTTATTAATCTGAGTCTTGTTGAGTCTTTGTAGATAGGAGACCTTTTCAAAAGAGTATAAAAACCAAAAAAATGTCATTTTTCAAGTCACTTGTCTCTAGAACAAGTATCGTGAGAAGCTGCTGTCGAGTATCGTGAGTAAAGATCCGGGCTTTTTGAGCTGCACAGAGCGAGTCAGAGTGTTTAGGGAGTTGAGAAAGAGTTCCCAAGGTAAGCACATTCATCATTCTCTCATCACTATCACATAAATTTAGCATTTCTGAGAAACGATCTGCAGTAAGTATCGCAAAAGTTATCCAGGGGTGAGAAAAGTTTATTTCTGTGATACAGTTGGTGAGGAGAGGGTAGAAGAGCTTGAGAAACACATATATTCATTTTAAATTCAACACACACTTGCAAAAGACTAAAAAAGTGTCAAGTATCGTGATCTCCCACGGTCGAGTATCGCGATACCTGAGTATCGTGATTTCGTGTGGTCGAGTATCACGATACCTGACCTTCTTGAGTGTCGTGTATCATTGAACTCTCTTCGTGATACCTGTCAAGTGTCGGGTATCCTTGATTTGGGTCTGACAATACATGTCAAGTATCGAGTATTGTTGAGAATTTCTCACGATACTTGTCGGATATCGCACATCGTGTATCGTGAAATTCAAATCGCGATACTTGTCGAGTATCGTGTATCGTGAGTTTCGGATCGCAATACTTGCTGAATATCGTGTATCGCGGAGGTAACTCTCTCGCTACCTGATGAGTATCGAGTATCGTCTTGAACTTCCTCGCGATACTTGTTGTGTGTCGAGTATCGTGGACATATCCTTGTTGAATATCGTATATCGCGTATCACAAAGATTTCTGATCGCGATACTTGTCAAGTATCGTGTATCGAGCCCTCAAGTATCGAGTATCGTGTTTGGCACGCGATATTGGGCAACTATCGTGTATCGCATTTCTGGACTATCATGTATCGTTTTCACCAAGTATCGTATATCGTGTTCTTGGAAGTATCGTGTATCGTTTTTTTTGCAGATATCGTGTATCGTCCTGTTCACAGATCCAATATCGTGGCCAGATATCGAGTATCGTGGACTTGTTGGGGTCAAGTATCATGATTTGAGATTTCTCATTGTCAGTCCTTTTCCAACCAAATTTTCTCTAGAATTTTGACCTTAGTGAAGAACTCTAGAAGTTGGAGGTTGGCTAAGGCTAAACAGAACTTTAAAGTGAATGAACCTGAGATCTGGAAGAACCCTAGGAAGCCGAAGAAGTGTAATCTCTTCAGTAGGAAGTGTAGCCTAACCCAGTAGCCGCTCACATTATTCTGAAACCTCTAGTGAGTCAGAGGAAGAAATTGCCATGGCTTCCGAGGATATGCAAAATACCATACCAATGATTGACATGATGTCAATCATTGAAGGAGAATATCGGACATCTTTGGAATATGTGAACACTAACCAAAATGAGATACCTATCTACCTAGATGGTCTAAACCGATCAGTGGCCAGATTGAAGAAAGCTTCAGATGCGTACCTAGTGCCTAGGCCAGCAGTTAAGTATGCAGGAGGATTTTATATGGACAAAAGAGATATCCAGTATGGTGTTACAGAACACCCAGAAAACATCAATGAACATGGGGAAGAAGACAATGCTCACAGCCTTAATGCAGAGGAACATGAAGAACAAGTGACCACCTCCAGAGGGAGATCTATTGTTGTTAGGTTTGGAGAGGAGACCTGGTTCCCCAAGATGACTCCGTAATGGATGTGTATTTGATCAATGGAATGGAGCATCTCCTTAGAGCCCACTCTTCATTATGGGAAGTAGCCCCTAACCCAGTTACTGTCTATGAGTTACAAGATCCTGAATTCCCACCATCATCACATATTTGGACAAAAATCATAGGAGATACTGGCCTCTAACAGAGTTAGAAAGAGCAGGGTTGAAGTATCAGAAGATTCCAGTGTTCCCTCCTAGGGATCAAGCCACTTCCTCTCAGAACCCTGAAGGAACCTTTCAAGATAATTCATATCAAGAGTCTGGACAAACACAACAAGCACAAATCCCAGTTGGACCCCATGTGCAGTTTGCTATGCCTGCAAATAATCCGAACTATCAGCCTCACCCACCTGTTGACCCAAGGAATCAAATCCCTGTTCCAAATAGACCACCTGTGGTAAGAGGACCTGGTATACCGATAGGAAGACCAGTTTTCCCTGTGATGCCTAGACCACCTGAGGCGGGAAGAAGATTAAGATCCATCCAAGTCGCTAAATTCATGAGAAACCATTATGATGGCTCTAGTGAACCTTACAATCATATAGCTGAATTCAAGTAAGTAATCAGAGCCGAACAAGTGGAAGATTTCTTGATCCAATATGAATCCTTTGGTCTAACTTTGACAAACACAACTTTAGCTTGGTTCCAGCCATTAGATCCTAATAATTTTCAAAACATGGAGCAAGTCTACCAAGAAATGATGGAGGAATTCACTAAGTCTGGGATAAAAAACAACTCGTCATCATTGATCCATAGTTTTAAGCAAACTCCTACAGAACCAGTGAGATTGGCTGCAAGAAGATTCAAACAATATGTGGATAGATGCCCTGTTGAAGAAAGACCCACTCAAAAGAAGATGGTGTCATTGTTTTTGGAAGGGTTAGTGAATGGATCATTAAGATCATTAGTATATGTGAAAAGAGTTCAAACTTTGCAAGAGTGTATGAAAGAATGTATCGACCTAGAAGAAAATCCAGCAGAAGACCTGAAAATACCTCAAGCTAGTGTGAAAAGTGAAGATTCAGTCAGCAACATATCAAACCCTAAGAACAATGTGGAGGAAATAGCCGACTTAGTAGCAAAGAAACTGAATGTTCAAGGACAGAGGAATTACCCCAACAACCCAATAAGAGTATCCATGCTTAGAAGATGTATGCAGTGTGGAGGTGATCATCCTTCTCATTTGTGCACTAGGGGAGTAGTCCCACCACCTGCCTATGCGTACAATAGACCACCTATCCCGGGGCCTGTTGAAGCTCAAAGTCAAGGACAAAGCATGGAAGCACATCAAAAGGTGGACACACAAGGAAAGGGAGCAAGTAGGGAGCTCCAAGAAGTGTATGTCAAATTTTCAGAAGAATCCCCTACAAAAATAGTGATTTTCATCACTAAAAACCATTGTAAATACCATTATCTATTTTTATAACTCCATTTTGTTCAAGCCGAGGAGTCCTCGAGCTTGAGGAGTATTAGAAGTACCATCGTACCAATTTTTATAATTTTTAGACTTCGTTTGAGCCCTCAAATAAGCCCTGGAACCTAATTTTTAACTAGGCCGGACACTAGGTCTGGACAGGGCCAAAACGAGTCAAAAAACTATAAAAAGAGCTAGAGAGCTCATTTTTGAGGTTAGCTTGTTAGAGAATAGAGCTTTTGTAAGAGAACTCTTTTGCAATCTAAGCTTTCCATTGTTCCTCTCTTTGATCTTACTTTGTGCGCGTGTGTGTGTATGTGTGTGCATGTTTGTGTGCTTTCACTCATGCACTTGTGCCTTCACGTGCTCGTGGTTTTCATACCGGTCCTCACGTCTCTGCGGATTGACAAGTAAAGGAGGTGGTGCTTATGCTTGAGCTACACCAAATTTTGGTGCCGTTGCCGGGGAGAGAGCTTCGAGGACGAGCATCGTGATGGTAAGATCGTAGATTTGCGACATTGGAAGGTAAAAAAATTGTCATTTTTGTTCATTTTCTGATTTTTCTTCTTCATCCTCTTCATCATCATCATCTCCACCTTCTTCCATCTTCTTCTTCATAGAAATTTCTTGTTTTTTAGTGCATCTTCACCATTTTCATACCATTTTTCATGCATTATTGTGTGGGAAGGAGTTAGGAAGTGCAAGGGAGAACAAGCACCTATGTTTTTTCATGATTTTCTGCACATACGGAGCTCGCCATTGCCCGCGCTCAAAAATTCGAAGTTCCCGCCAAAAAACATGATTCTGTGATGAAAATCGCGATTCTGTGAAAATTCAAAATTTTTTGAAAAATCACGATTCTCTGTTTCCTGCCTAAAAGCTTGTGGAAAAGAACACGATTTTGTGGTCATTCTCAGAATTGTGATTCTGTGGTTGTGCTCAAAATCGCGATTCTCACCAATCACGATTTTCAGCAAAAAACACGATTTTGTGAAATCACGATTCTTTGTAGACAATCACGATTTTCATGTCAAAAACACGATTCTCTAAAACACGATTTTGTGAAAACACGATTCTCTGAGACACAATCGCGATTTTCATGTCAAAAAATACGATTCTCAGAACCACGATTTTGTGAAAAACACGATTTTGTGAAAACATGATTCTCTGAGATAAAATCACGATTCTCTAGAACACGATTATGTGAAAACATGATTTTCTGCTCAAAATCGCGATTCTCACCAATCACGATTTTCAGTAAAAATACGATTTTGTGAAAAAGGCGATTCTGTGAAAACACGATTTTTTGCTCAAAATCGCGATTTTTAAAAAACACGATTCTCTGCTCAAAATCGCGAGTCTCACCAATCACGATTTTCAAAAACACGAGTCTGTGCTCAACATCACGATTTTCAAAAACACGATTCTGTGTTCAACATCGCGATTTTCAAAAACACGATTCTGTGCTCAAAATCGCGATTTTCATAAATCATGATTTTCAGCCAAAAACACGATTCTCAAGGCTCAAAATCGCGATTTTCAAAAAAAAAAAATCACGATTCTGTGCTCAACATCGTGATTTTCAAAAACACGATTCTGTGCTCAAAATCGCGATTCTCACAAATCACGATTTTCAGCCAAAACACGATTTTGTGAAAACACAATTCTCAAGGTACACAATCGCGATTCTCTGACTTCACACAATCGCGATTCTCTTGAAGTTCACAAAATCGCGATTCTCATGAAGATCACAAAATCGCGATTTTTTCCAAAAGCTCCTGTTTGCCTGTTTGGACCCCCAGGAGCCTGATTTGACATAACGTTTTCATCCAAAGTCCATCTTTTGAGCTCTATAGCTCGTTGGAAAGCTCGTTTCGAATCCTACACGGCCTCAACTATTTTTTATAAGAATAACGTGTTGATTTTCAAATAGGATAATTTGAAGTTGACCTTCAAGTGGGACCTGGAACCCAAGGGGACTCCAAAGGATTTTTGAACCATACCAAGGGGAAATTTTGGACTCTTAGCCAAAGCTTATGAACTTGAGATCTGGTAGACTCCTAGGCAAGGATAGACAAAGAATTAGATCTTCTCAGTCCAGTGTCAACCATACAGCTAAGTCTTGGGCACAACAACTAAGTGGTCATCCTTACGGACTAAGTTCAGACACAAGTGACTCAGAAATGTCTTTTAGCATGGGGAAACCTGTAGGTGGCTCAGGGACTGCCCATCTACAAACACGAGAAGGTCCCTATAAGACACAATTGGAATATATTCGGACCAACCGATTAGGTGCTCGCATCTATGAGGATGGCCTGAGGCGATCAGTGGTCCAACTCAAAAAGCCAGATCAATCCTTTGGACTTGAACACCCGGTGGTCAAGTTCGAAGAGGGTTCATACATTGATAAGGAAGGAACCATGTATGTGGTTACCAACCAACCAGATAGGACCGATGAGTTTGGAAATATCATTCATGAGAATGAGATAGGAGACCTAGAACAAGGAAATGTAGGACAAGGACCCCAGACTCCTAGAGGCAAGTCAGTTTTGACCAGAGTGATCACTCCAGACTAGATCCCTCAAGACAACAAAAGCATAGAACTATTTTTGAATAGAGAAACAGAGCAAGCCTTTTGGAGATTCAAGCCAGATCAACCTAGCCAATTGGGCATAGTCATCATCTATAAATTCAAAGACCTTGAGATACCAGGCAAAGTTGTGTACCTGGATAACACATCAGAGAAGATATTCTTGGTAACAGAACATGATAGACATGCATATACTTGGAAGAGTGAATTGATTTTCCCTCCACCAAGATCCAATGTTTCCCATGGTCCCCAAGGAGTAGGATCATCCCAAGCTCATGAAGCCCAGAGAGAAAGAACTAGAGAGTGACCTGAGGTAAGATTTGCACACCCTGTGGGCAGAAATAGAGCAGGATTTGAAAATAAAAGACCTGAAAGAGAGAGACATCAAGCACATAGGCAACAAAGAGATGAACATGATTTTCCATTTCCTAGACCCCGAGAGCACACAAGAACCCTTAGACCCACTCAAGTGATCAAGGCAATGAAGAATTATTTTGACAGGTCAAGAGATCCCTATGATCATGTGGCCGAGTTCAAACAAGTGTTAAGAGCTGAACAGGTTGAGGATTTGTTCACCCAGTACGAGGCATTTGGTTTGACTCTTAAGGGCACTACGTTAGCTTGGTTTCAGCCACTGAGTAGTCGCAACTATCACGATATAGGTCAACTGCTAGACGAATTCATTGTAGAATTTTCCAAGAGTGGTATCAGGCATAACACATCATCCATGATCCACAGCTTCAAGCAGACACCCCAAGAAACAGTGCGACTAGCAGGTAGAAGATTCAGACAGTATTTAGAGAGATGCCCTGCTCCCGAGTTACCCACACCAGCCAAACAAGTGGCTTTGTTCTTAGATGGCTTACTGAGCACAAAGTTGAGATCATATGTGTACTTGAAAGAGCCCAGATCCATAGAAGAGTGTGTGCGGACGTGCATTGACATAGAAGATAACTTGGGTGAGGAGTTAGGATTGTCCAAACTCTATAAGGATTCTGATAGTTCTACTAGTCATACTTCAAAAATCTCCACGGAAATAGATGAGATAGCTGAGCAAGTTGCCAAGAAGCTGGGAGTCCAAAATAGAAAAACACAAAGAGTCACCCCATTGAACCGATGTTATACTTGTGGAGGGGACCACATGGCTAATGTATGCCCAATGCAAAACCAAAACATTAGAGAAAGGAATGCTCCATATTGCACTATTGAGAGAAAATACACGAACCACACGGCTCAAGATTGTCCCTACAATAGGCAGGCTGTTAGACAAACTTATCAGCAACCTTACCAACAAGGTAGGTATCAAAACCAATACCCATAACCATATTATAGACCACAACAGCAATATCAGGCACCATATAGACCACAACCTGTCTTGGGAAACCAACCACCAACTCCTGCCAACGTGATTCCAGTCAAGTATGCTGTGGGAGAGGAAAATCCAAATAGAGCATTGGTGCCACTAACCCCATTGATCTCAGAGAATGACTCTCATGCTCATAGTTCAGACTACTCCCACGAAGGTCGTCCACATGCTTATTACACAGAGTCACCTGAACATAGTGAGATTTATCCATATCAATATGAGGCACCACTTATGGAACAAAATTGGGAGCCTGAATACTCAAATCTCATGTACACAAATGCTAACCCTAGGCCCCAATTAAGACAAGTAAGACCACAAGCCCCTAGAGGACCATGTTTCAGATGTTAGGGCGACCATTTCCTACGTGATTGTCCCCACCCACCATCTCTGAGTCAAGGACAAGCTATCACAATACAGGCTTTTTGTCCTGATTGTGGCAAAGACCATCTCCCCAAAGATTGTCCAAGAAACCCCTCTAGTGCGCCCAAGATTACACCCATTAATGTGGTAGGCTTAGTGGAATATTCAAGTTCAAGTAGCAGTAATGTGGCACCTGTACAGGCAGTTACTAGGGCACAAGCATTAAAACAAGATAAACCAGCAGAACAATCGGAGTCAAGTGAATTAGGAGAGCCTAGTAAGAGGAAAACAAGAACATGGAAAGATACCAGAGAAAAGACCAATCGCAAGTGGAATAAAAAGTTATCGGAACTAGAAGAAAGCTTAAAAGAAGCGAAAACAAAAATAGAAGACATTGCATCTCAAAGCCCCTCGCATGCCGAAATTCCATCCACTCCACCTCATCCCACCCCACCACCCATTGTAAATAGGCCGCAACCAGGGTCTGTTCTTACAGATCTAACCCCAGAAGGCTTGGACATGATGTTCAAGGCCTACCAGGCTCGTCTTCAAGAAGGGCCAACACCTGCAAATCTAGACAAGAGTTACCCTAGAGCGGATTTAGAGATTGAACGAATGAAAATGTGCATGAAAATGGTAGAACAAGCTCAAGCTATACTTGAAACTAGTCAAAAGTTCAATCAGACAAACTCTGTCAAACCAGATTTGCATTTCCAAGGGTTAGTAGAAAGATTCGAGCAGTTGGTAAACAAACCACAAGTTTCTTTACCTCCACAGGCTCAACTAGTTATTGAGAGAGGAAGCTCACAACCAATGGGAGCTTATGTTCCTAATTCCACGGATGCTGGAATGCCTCCTTCAATTCAATAGTACTCTCAAGAGTTCTTGCAGGAAATACAAGAAGAGAAATGGGCCAAGGAGAAGGGTAACTCCCCTCCTATTCCTGAGATTGATGATCTTCATGATCAATTTCCCCAAGACATTCCATCTATTTACGGAGATGAAGCAGAACAACAAGAAGACGAAAGATTAGATTTTGAATCTAATACCCTAGAAGAATTGCCTCAATTTCCAGGCCCATGGGAATTTGAATCTCTCCAAATTAGAGCTCCCACAATACTAGTAAGAAATGAAGACTCAGTGGTTACAAGGAACATGGATGTCGTGAAGAACACTAAGCTTCAGTGTCATCTCACTGTAGAAGAGCTGCTCAAAGCAAAACCTGAGCTATGGAATCATGTGAAGGATTAGGTTCCAGAACTTGATTCCAACATGCCAAAAGCAGGCTCTAAGCAAAGGGCACCAGAGATACCTCTAGAAAAAATAGGGGACATGTGTGAGGGTGAAGAAGGTAATACTTATCTTCCAATCACCTACCAAGGTTACACAACCAAAGCAATCATAGATTCAGGTGCTGGTGTTGCCATTGCGACCACCTCCTTGTGGAAGCAATGGGGCAAACCCACATTAAGACCAACTAGAATGAAGCTTCAAATGGCCGATGGTCATTTTGAAAGACCTCTAGGATTGCTCGAAGGGATAACTCTAACCACTTGTGGTGTGGAGTTTGAACATACATTTGCTATATGTGACTTTGAGAAAAATAACGTCTATGAGATGATCCTAGGAAGACCCTTCCTACGACAATTGCAAATAGTACAGGATTGGGGAACCAACTCCTTGTACTTGCAACACTTAGGGGTCACCACCAAGGTCAATTTGAAGGATTACACCTTCAGAGATGTACCACCCCTACAGTGGAATCCTATCCACAAAGGGAAAGAAGATTCCATCTCTGTGCATTCTGAAAGTTCACCTAATCCATCATGGCTGCATGAAGATACTCATTTGTGGATGTGCAAGGTCGCAGAGGAAGAGGAAAAATGTTTAAAGGCAAGAGAAGAAGGAACTTTGCCAGGAGATAGACCAGTTAGAGATCCAGCCTACACTCCGATGATCTTTCTGGATGAGGAATTTGAGCCTCATGGCTGGCCAGAAATCTTAGCCACCATGGACATTGTTGTCAATGAAGAACAATGGACACCTCATTGTGATGAGGAAGGTTATGATATTTCAGTGTTCATGTGTCAGCCCTTGCTAGAAGAATGTGACCCTAGTGATGTCATAGAAGAAGAAGCGAATGACGATGATCTAGAGTCCATTGTGATGGATAGTTGCTTTAACTCAGAGCAGCACTATCTAGAAGATACAGGAGTGTTCACCTAGAAAGAAGAAGAACCTCTCACGAGTATTAAAACGGTAAATTCAAATGATGGAAGTAAGAGTAGTCAAAAGAAAAAGAAAAGAAAAGCAGTGAAACAAGGAGAGGAGGAATCACTGTTTGAAGTACCAGAAAACTTCAAGAAATATGAAGTTGACGACCGCAAAATTTTGGTACGCATGCCTAAGAGAGAGGCCATCATAGGAGAATCATATGATAATAAAGAAAAGACCAAGAAGATTGTAGTGACCATCGAAGAGAACGAAGAGAGATGTACATATATAGGAGATGACCTAAGTGCAAGAGAAGAAATGGAGCTCGTAGCTCTATTAAGGGAATATAGGGATGTGTTTGCGTGGCACTATAGAGACTTGAAAGGGGTAGGTCAAGGAATTTGCTCTCATACTATCCCCATGACCGCTGATGCCAAGCCCACCAAAAAAAAGCCCTACACATATAATGATACATATGCAGCCAAAATAAAAGAAGAAATTGATAGGCTGATTGAAGCTGGATTTATCTATGAGATTGAGCATACTGAATGGGTGTCCCCCATTGTAGTAGTGCCCAAGAAGAATGTGAAGTTGCGAGTGTGTATTAACCTTAAAAAAGTTAATGCCGCTACGATCAGAGATAGTTATCCGCTTCCAATCACAGAACACCTATTGGAGCGTGTTGCAGGCAAGGAAGTTTATAGCTTCCTTGATGGATTTTCAGGTTACAATCAAGTAGCCATTGCCCCAGAAGATCAACACAAAACAGCTTTTGCTACAGAGTGGGGAATCTTTGCATTTCATGTGATGCCATTTGGGCTCACAAATGCACCTGCAACATTCCAAAGGCTCATGTGTCATGTTTTCAAAGAGTTCTTGCGAAAGAGCTTAGAAGTATATGTGGATGATTTATGTGCTCATTCCCAAGAAAGAAGATTTCACATCCCTGAGCTCAGACAAATCTTCAACAAGTGTAGAGAATATCGAGTGTGTCTGAACCCAGAAAAGTGTGTGTTCATGGTGCGTCAAGGTAAAATCTTAGGTTATATTGTTTCTACGAATGGAATCTCAACAGATGAAGATAAGGTACGAGCCATAGCGGAGCTGCCAAGGCCAAGGAATGTTAAGGAGGTACAAGCCTTTATGGGCCATTGTGGATATTACCGTAGGTTTATCCACATGTACGCGATCATAGCTAGACCCCTTTATGCCTTGTTGTCTAATTTTGAGTGGAACGATGAATGCGAGAATTCTTTCAATGAACTGAAGAAACGTTTGTGCAAAGCACCAATACTGACCACTCCTGATTGGAATAAGCCATTCCATGTCCATGTGGATGCATCCAATCATGCCATAGGATGTGTGCTAGCACAACCCACAGGTGAAGGGAATTTAGATTTGCCCATAGCATATGCTAGTAGACAACTAAACCCAGCCGAAAGAAAGTATACCACAACCGAGCGAGAAGGGTTAGGCATGGTATATGCTGTGAAGAAGTTTAGACACTATTTATTGGCCAACAAGTTCAAGTTTTTCACTGATCATCAAGCTTTGTTATACTTGGTCAATAAACCTTGCAATACTGGACGCTTAGTAAGATGGTTCCTCTTACTAATGGAGTATGACTTTGAAGTTGTTGTCAGGAAAGGTAAAACCCACCTTCGGGCAGACCACCTTTCTCGCATCACTTCAGGAGAGTCACCACAAGGAGTGTCTGATGAATTACCCGATGCTTATCTGTTCTATTTAGAAGTTGTTCCTAAATGGGCAAATAAGTTGGTACCAGTCCTAACCTTCGGCCCTGCAAATAAGAATGTGAAAACATCGCAAGAAGAAATTGTAAAATCACAAAAATATCACATATTGGCAGGAAGCATGTACAAACAAGACACTGAGGGTGTATTAGCTTGTTGTGTTGAGGACGATGAACATAGTAGTTGGTTGCAACAAGCTCATGAAGGATTGCTAGGAAATCATTATTCTAAACAGCGCACATTACAAAATCTGAAACGTTTAGGAGTGTATTGGCCTAGCATGGACAAAGAAATACATGAGTGGATTAGGAATTGTCCAATGTGCAGGGAGAGACCACCAGTGGAGCATGCGACCCTTTATCAAGTGTCATTAATTCCATTTGGAGTGCTCCATTGGTAGAGTTTATGAGGTCAGGAAGATTACCCAAAGAGGCTAGTCTAGCAAGAAGACGAAGCATGGAGCAAGAGGCTCAAGGCTATGCCTTAGTAGGAGACAACCTATACCGAAGAGGCAAAGATGGTTACTTAAGACTGTGCGTGCATGAATCAGACTATTTAAAGGTCTTCGAGACTGCACATAGTGGTGTTGCAGGTGGACACTTCGGTCCTGATCGAGTAATCAAGACCATTCTATTCCCAGGACTTTGGTGGCCCACTCTTCATATGGATGCACATACCTATGTGAAGAAATGTGACACATGCCAATGTGCACAATATCCAGTTAGAAAAGATGAGATGCCTTTGCGGCCAATGATGGGAGGGCGTGCATTTTCGAAGTGGGGCATAGACTTCATAGGTCCTATTAACCCCCCAGCTAGAAACTCCCATGTAGAGTATATTATTGTAGCCACAGATTACCTTACAAAGTGGGTAGAAGTCAAAGCCACCACAAAGAATGATGCTTAGACAACGGCTAAGTTCTTATTCGAGAATGTGTTCACGAGATATGGGCTACCAAAAGAGTTAGTGAGCGATAGAGGCACACACTTCTTGAATGAGGTCATTGAAAATCTTCTCCAAGTATTCTTGGTGATACATAAAAAGTATGCCCCTTATCACCCACAAGCTAACGGACAAGCCGAGAGCACCAATAAGATCCTCTGTAACGTATTGACAAAACTGGTAAATAATAAACGCTCTGATTGGGACAAACAACTTCATCATGCTGTTTGGGCTTATCGAGTTGCCTACAAAACGGTACTCAACGCCAGCCCATTTCAGATGGTCTTTGGACAGAATGCTGTGCTACCATTAGATTTCTTAATCCCTGCCTTAAAAGTAGCACAAGAGTATGAGTGGAGTGGACATGAATTGTCCTCTAGGATCTTTGATCTAGAACGCTTAGGTGAGACAAGGCTACGCGCGGCAGCAGGCATCTATGCTGCAAAGAAAAGGCAAAAGGCATACTTTGATGCACACATCAAGGATAAGGGATTGAAAGAGGGAGATCTAGTGTTGGTTTATACACTAAAACAACATGCCCGTAAGTTGGAAAAAAGAGGATATGGACCCATGATCATTAATAGAATTTCCACTAGCGGTGCAGTTCAGTTGGCCACTCTAGAATCTTGCCAAACTATATCAGTGGTTGTAGAGTCAAGTTATACCAAGAACCTCTTACAGAGGATATGCTTACGAGACTCAACACTGCTAAGAAGCGAAAAGAAGAGGAGTCAAGGGTGAGAGAAGAAGCACAAGCCGAGGCTAGAGAGCGCATAAGGCGAAATAAGTTAAGGCGACTAGGCCTAGATGTCAACTCAAAAGCCCCAAAATATCACATGGATATGTGCCAAAAGTCAGGCATAGCGACTTCTCAAGTCATTGACCGAAGACCCTTTGTGACCATAGAGATAGGACAAGGAAAGGATGTAAGGACTGTGAAAGCATTGATTGACTCAGGTGCAACAAGTAGTGCAGTTAGACTATCCTACTGCCAAAACTTGCAGTTGAACATCCATCCCATAGAAGCTTATCTCATAGGATTGGGAGGTGTGGAAACCCCTTGTTTGGGCGAGGTGGAACTTCCCATCTACCTGCAAGATGTTCCAATGAAAGTCAAAGTGCTAGTGTGTCAAGATGAGAACCTTACAGAACCACTTGTCTTAGGACAAGATTGGATTTATGACAATGCAATCAACTTAAACCTAAGAAGTCAACTTCTTCAAGTTTGGGTCCAGGGACAATGCTTTACATTAGAACTAGAAAATGGCATGCTCACAAATCCAGATGTCACATCTTGTAGTTCTTCTAAGACTAATCATATGGAAGAAGATGTTGTATGTGTCAAAGGCTCTATGATGCAAAAGGAGTCAATCGTGGAAGAACAGGTTCGAAGGTGGGTGGATCTTTCTTCTTCTCCAAAGAATCAAGTAGCCATAGTAGTGAGTCCACCACACAGGCAAACACAACCGTTCACGACAACTGCTACATCAAATAGAAAGACACCATTCGACAAGAAAGCAGTTCCGAGTATGAAACAGATCTGGGTACGCAAAGGAGAGCAACCACCAGCCTTGCCCCCACAAAGCCCATCCAGGCAAGCCAACCAGGCCAGAAGACAAAGGGAGCAGCTCGGACAAGCTCAATCACAAGGTATTCAACAAGTTTGGGTGCCTAAGAAATTAGCTGCAGCTCAACAAGGGTGATTACAGATGTGGGTACCTAAGAAGCTCTTACATCCACAACAACCTATGTTCTCCCACATGCGAAAGGTCTCAACAATGAAGCCAGAAAGAGGAAAGGGTAAGAACCACATACAAAGACCGAAAGAGGATCAAATCAGCTCTTCAACAATAGTAGGAAGACGTGCAAAAAGTCTATGGGTTTGGAAGCCAAAAGTACAAGTAGCACATTGGATACCACAGTTCAGGAAGCATCCAAAGAGGAAGACGCCTGAAGTGATCTCTACAGTGCCAAATGCTGTTCTAAAATGGATCCCTATAAGGAGGAAGGATCAGTTATCATCTCAAGATCCAATGGATACCTCCACGATAGATGGCATCAACATCCGCAAATAACATTGAAAAGCCTCGACAAGCAAACACCATGTGCTCCTTGCACAATCCAGTCTTTTGCACCATTCACGTTATGCATTTCCAAAGTATGCATTAATATAGGGCCACATTACAGGGCCGTGCATAGACACATTGGAGAGTCCCATGCACAAGAGCACATTGACATATGTCAACTATTTTTTCTGATACTAACATCTATCTTCTTGTTTGATGACATCGTTTAAAAAAAAAAAAAAAGAGTGGAAGCACTTGTTCCCAGGTTTGGCTCATGAAACATGAATGAGTCATGCTTGGTTAAAGGTGGAACTGTTGATTACTGGGCATTTATCAGTTGGGATAGAAATGTGTCTTGGCTAGCAGATGATATAATTGCTGCCTTATCTCATAGATGTCAAGAACTGGGCATGAGCATGGCATCCACAACTATGGTTTCCTCTTACTATGGTAGGAGTGAAGAGCTTGAAGGTCTACAACTTGAGTGATGCATAACTATTGCATGTACGAGAGCATCCAGGGAGATATCTGCACGGGGTAGTTCTGGTACCCTGCAAATCTTTGTATGTATACTGGATGAGAAGACTCCTGCTTATGGTGAGCTAGAGAGAATATGTGAAACTAAGCTTGGTGTAGTTATCGAATGTTGTTGGTCAAGGAATATAAAGAAATTCAATTCTCTGTATTTGGCAAATGATGCTTTGAAAAGAGGAGACATGATCAGCCATTCAAAAGATCTCATCAGTGGACCATCAAGACGGACATTCATCAACAATGTTCCATCCCAAAGGCTGAGTGTACAACACGAAGAGATGAACATCCATCGACCTTCTCCATGGTAAGTATCTTTACCTTGGAAACATCATAACCATGATAGCTTAGGAAACCTCTTCATCGGCATACCCTTGAGCACTTAGCTCAAGACCCCCAATTTTTGCACCATACTTCTTCCAATGCATTTCCAAGTAAGCATTCATAGGGCTACATTACAAGGCCGTGCACAAGGCACATATTTTCCTCAACCCATGCACGAACACACTTACCCATCCCTCAATATGGGTTATGAGTACTTGGCATGACTACTATGAACATCAACTGTGGAAGATCTAGAAAACATCAACGGAGACTCACAACGACACCATCATACTGGAATCCAAGGAAGAAGCACATACCAAGAGACTACAACTTGCAAAGACTCGCAGTGATAAATGAAGAACCAGACACATCTGGAAGTCAGACGACTTTTGTTCATACAGAAGGGACACACCCTCTCAAGGCACTACTTGGAACAACCACTACAACAAGGGTCTGTCAGGGACGACAGACTCAAGAGGGGGGGGAGTGTTGAAGCTCAAAGTCAAGGACAAATCATGGAAGCACATCAAAAGGTGGACACACAAGGAAAGGGAGCAAGTAGGGAGCTCCAAGAAGTGTATGTCAAATTTTCAGAAGAATCCCCTACAAAAATAGTGATTTTCATCACTAAAAACCATTGTAAATACCATTATCTATTTTTATAACTCCATTTTGTTCAAGCCGAGGAGTCCTCGAGCTTGAGGAGTATTAGAAGTACCATCGTACCAATTTTCATAATGTTTAGACTTCGTTTGAGCCCTCAAATAAGCCCTGGAACCTAATTTTTAACTAGGCCGGACACTAGGTCTGAACAGGGCCAAAACTAGTCAAAAAACTATAAAAAGAGCTAGAGAGCTCATTTTTGAGGTTAGCTTGTTAGAGAATAGAGCTTTTGTAAGAGAACTCTTTTGCAATCTAAGCTTTCCATTGTTCCTCTCTTTGATCTTACTTTGTGCGCGTGTGTGTGTATGTGTGTGCATGTTTGTGTGCTTTCACTCATGCACTTGTGCCTTCACGTGCTCGTGGTCTTCATACCGATCCTCACGTCCCCGCGGATTGACAAGTAAAGGAGGTGGTGCTTACGCTTGAGCTACAGGGCCTCTACAATATTGTAGCATAGAACAAAAGTACACAAACAATAGTATAGAAAACTGTCCTTACAATCGGCAAACAAGACCAGTACAACCGCTCATGAGACCTTATGGATACCCGTAGAGAGATCAAGGAGGAGAAGCCTTTAGATACCCTCCATATCAGCAGCAGGCACCAGCACCATGACCTTATGCTTACCAAAATTACACTCAAATACAACCGGTTTTAGGGCAACAACCACCCCATCCTCAGAATGTTGTCCCAGTAAAAATGGTTGAACTTGAAGAAAACTTAGATAGAGCAATAGTTCCAGCCACGCCTTTGACTAATAATGAACCATATAACTCATCTTGTGACCATAGTCAAGGAAACTATTCCACTTACGAGTGCTCCGTGATAGAATATGGACAAATGTACGAACCATATGCATATGGCATGGAAGTACTAGATAATTCTTACAGATATGAGCAGGATTATGTGCCATTGATGTACATAGCCTCGAGAGCACCCATACCCCCTCGACCTATGAATAGACCGCCTATACCTAGAGGACCATGTTATAGATGCAGAGGTGACCATTATATCAGGGAATGTACGTTACCAAACCCACCACCACCACAGCGAGTTTGGGAAGGATATTGTAGTGATTGCGGTAAAGAACACCTTTTCAGAGATTGCCCCAAAAACCCCAACAAAGTTAAATCAAGTGTACAGATCAACGTAATAGAAGTGATAGAATCATCAGGAAGTGATAAGGAGTACACTGTGCCATTGAAAGCAATAACAAGAGCTAAAGCTAGAGAGACCCCAGAAAAAACTGAAGAAAATAATCAAGGTAAGAGAGGAATGAATATACCTGTACCCCAAGTAGTTGAAGACTCAGAAGAGCTTGGGAAAAGTGTTACAAGTAAACAGACCCAGAGATGGAAGAATCGTAGAGATAGAATAAAGGAAAAGAAACTACAACAACAGATGAAGAAGGAAAAAAATGAACAAGATAAAAAAGAACAACATAAACTTGAAGAAGGAAATGAAAAAGGAAAGTGCAAACAAGAAGAGGTAGGATCAGTTTTTGAAGATCCCACGCCAGAGGAGTTAGCCATGTGGATTCAGGCGTACAAGGCACGAATCAGAGAAGGTTCGACCATTGAACAACATGAAAAAGAATATCCTAGAGCTGACCTAGACAAAGAAAGGTTGGAGATATGCAAAAAATTAATTGAAGTAGCCCAACAGAACTTAGAAAAACCTGTTCTTCAACCACCCAATTCATGAATTCCTGAAGAAGAATTCCAAGAGTGTGTCATCCCTAATGACCCCAAGAAAACCAAAAAACGTGAGACTCATAATGAAAATCACTATGAGAATAAAAGGGAAAGATCCATTGTCCCCAAAGTAGACGGAGAATGGCCTAAAGACTTGTGGGCAAGAGTCCAAGAAGAGAGATGGAAGAAAGTGGAAGGAATAGAACCACCCTTTGAGAAGCTAGAAGCAGAAGGTGAAATTGAAGAATCCATACCTGAACTGAATTCAGAAGAATTAATACAAATTGATCCAAGTGACAAAGAAAATGATAGTGTAAAAGCTTTGCCAAATTACACGGGAGAATATGAACATAATTCGGAATTATACTGCATTCCCTCAATAAGAAAAAAAGAACAGAACCCATCAGTCCAAACGTCGGAAATCATACAACACCTTAGAAAGGTAAAAATCTCTTACACTCTGACATTGGAAGAACTTTTGAAGGTCAAACCTCATTTGAAGGAGAAATTAACTAGTCAATTGGAGATCAAGGCAAAAGAGATGGAGATGCCTGATGAAGTGGCCACATTCAAAATCCCAGTCGATAAGGTTGGAGATTTCAGTGAGGGAGATGAAGGAAACACTTGCCTTCCAATTACCTATACGTGTTACACCACTAAAGCCATCTTGGATTCTAGAGCAGGAGTAGGAATTGCAACTAAAGAAATTTTGGAGAAATGGGGAAAACCAACTCTAAGACCAACACGCATGAAGATACAAATGGCAGACAGACACACTGAACGACCTTTGGGATTATTGGAATGGGTAAGTTTTACCACTTGTGGAGTTCAATTTGAGCACACCTTAGCAATCTATCAAGTTGAAAGGGCTAGCAATTATGAGATGATACTTGGAAGACCCCTCATGAGACAGCTAAAGGTAGTGCAAGATTGGGGAAAAGATGCAGTATATTTACAATATGAAGGAACCACAACAAGAATAAACCTCCACATGTACAAGTATCAAGATGTTCCCCCCTTGCATTGGAATCAGATTCACAAAGAAGAAGATGAGCAGTCCATTCACAGTATAGGTTCAAGTGATCAATCATGGATGAACGAAGACACTCATCTATGGATATGCCAAACTACGAAAAAGGAAGACGATAGGAGGAAATGATGGCAGCAAGGGCAAGGAATAGCTAGGTCTGTACAAGATCCAGCTTACATGCCTCAAATATTCCTAGATGAAGAATTCGAACCTCATGGTTGGATGGACATTTTAGCCACTCTTGACGTATGTGTAAACAAAGAAGTGATAACCATGAATGAATGCATTGATGAGGAAGGCTATGATGTTAGTCTCTATGTGGTAGTTCTTCAAGAGGCTGAAGAAGGGGAAGTAATTGAAAAAGAATGGAAGGAGGATTACAAGTGCATTGAAATGGAACTTGGACATATGGAAACGAAGAATGAAACTCAAGAACTAAGTGTCATACTTAATGAAATGAATCAAGAAAGGACAAAGGAAGAAGGGATTGGATTAGATGGAGCAGAAGATGATGAAGAAAACAAGCCTCAAGACCAATTTGAAGTGCCTGCCCATTTCAAAAAATATGAGGTAGAAGAAAGGAAAATTGCTATTCAGATGCATAAACGAAAAGCACAGCCAGGAATAGCATATAACAATAAAGAGCAAACCAAGAAAATAGTAGTAACCCGAGAGGAAGGAGAAGAAAGATGTACTTTTATAGGTCAAGATGTCTCATTGGAAGAAGAACAAGAGTTGATACGACTCATTCGAGAATATAGGGATGTCTTTGCCTGGACATATAAAGATTTGAAAGGAGTGGACCTTCTATTTGTGCCCATAGAATCCCTATGAAATCTGAAGCTAAACCTTCCAAACAAAGACCATACACATACAATGATGTTTACTCAGCAAAAATCAAGGAAGAGATCGATAAGTTGTTAGATGTTGGGTTCATTTACAAGATCGAACATACGGAATGGGTGTCACCTTTGGTGGTTGTACCGCAAAAGAATGGTAAGTTAAGAGTATGCATCAACCTGGAAAAAATAAATGCTGCCACGATAAGAGATAGTTACCCATTACACATCACGGATCATCTTTTGGAAAGAGTTACAGAGAAGGAAGTTTACAGTTTTTTGGACGGCTTTTCGGGGTATAATCAGGTAGCCATCGCTCCTGAGGACCAACATAAAATAGCCTTTGCAACTGAATGGGGCGTATACACGTTTAGGGTTATGCCATTCCACCTAACCAATGCCCTAGCCACTTTCCAAAGATTGATGTGCCATGTATTCAAGGAGTTCCTAAGAAAGAGTATGGAGGTATACGTGGATGATTTATACACTTATTCAGCTATGCGATCAGAACATATCCCTGAATTAGGAAAGATATTTGCCAAATGTCACCAATATAGAGTATGTCTTAATCCAGAAAACTGTGTCTTCATGGTTCGACAAGGAAAGATATTAGGACATATTGTCTCTAGAAATGGAATTTCAACTGATGAAGACAAAATCAAAGTGATTCTGGATTTACTGAGACCAAAGACTGCTAAAGAAGTGCAAGCATTTATGGGACATTGCGGATACTACCGAAGATTTATACATATGTATGTCGTAATTGCTAGGCCTCTTTATGCATTATTGACTCAGTTTAATTGGACTGAAGAATGTGAAAAGGCCTTTAACGAATTAAAAAGTCGATTAAGTTCAGCCCCAATCCTTTGAGTACCTAATTGGAACAAACCATTTCACATTCACGTAGATGCTTCCAAGTTTTCCATTGGTTGCATTTTAGCTCAACCCACAGATACAGGAAAGTTAGATCACGCTATAGCCTACGCGAGTAGACAATTGAATCAAGCAGAACGCAATTATACTACGACTGAAAGAGAAGGCCTAGGAATGGTATACGCAGTGAAAAAGTTTTGACACTACTTATTGGCAAACAAATTCAAATTCTTCATTGATCATCAAGCCCTACTGTACTTAATCAATAAGCCTTGTAATACAGGACGACTAGTACGATGGTTTCTATTGTTGATGGAATTTGATTTTGAAGTAGTAGTCAAGAAAGGAAATACCCACATTAGAGAAGATCACTTATCAATAATGACACATGGAGAACCCCCAAGAATGACACATGGAGAACCCCCCATAGGAGTACCAGATGATCTGCCTGACACATACCTTTTTAATCTCAAAGCATGTTCCCAATGGGCTGAAAAGTTGATCCCTATACTCACGTATGGACCTAAACATGGGATCTCACCAAACCAAAATCAAGATTTATGGAAGACGAAAAACCTCCATATCATTGTTGGAAGCCTATATCACCAAGACTCAAGTGGATTACTCATGAGATGCGTGGAAGAGGAGGAACAAGAAATGTGGGTTTAAAAAGCACATATAAATCAATGGAAAACTCATTTAAATGCAAACGGAACATGGCAAACATTGAAGAGATTAGGCATATATTGGCCAACCATGCAAAGGGATACACATAATTATGTATGAGCCTGCCCAACTTGTCAAGAATGGAATCCAGAAGAGAACTCTAATTTATGCTACTCCACTGTAGCACCGAGATGGAGCATGCCTCTGGTAAAGTTCTTGAAGACCCAAGAATACCCAGAACGAGCCACGCTAGCAAGGAAACATGCACTTGTAGAAGAAAGCAAGGACTATGTTCTCATAGGAAAACAACTTTTTAAGCGAGGGAGAGATAATCATTTACGAATGTGCATTCATGAAGACGAGTATCTTGCTGTCTTAGAGATGGCACATACAGGAGCTGTAGGAGGACATTTTTCTGCAGATAAAACTGCAAAAATGATTCTCTTTGCAGGAATGTGGTGGCCAACTCTACATCAAGATGCAACAACATATGTTCAACAATGTGACACTTGTCAACGAACGAAATATCCCATTAGAAGAGATGAAATGCCATTGAAACCCATGATGAGTGCAAGAGTTTTCACAAAATGGGGAATAGACTTCATAGGACCTATTCGCCCACCAGGTAAAGGATCCCATGCCGAATACATAATCGTCGCCACAGATTAGCTGACCAAATGGGTTGAAGCCAAAGCAACCAAGAAAAATGATGCAAGGACTACGGCCAAGTTTCTCTTCGAGAATGTTTTCACTAGATTTGGACTATCGATAGAAATTGTGAGTGATAGAGGTATGCATTTTGTGAATGAAGTGATAGAAGCCTTACTGAATGAATTCTTGGTAATTCATAACAAATCAGCCCCATATCACCCACAAGCCAATGGACAGGCCAAAAGTTCAAATAAAATCTTGTGCACAGTTCTCACTAAAATTGTTAACAATGGTAGATCGGATTGGGATAAACAATTACATCATGCTTTATGGGCATTCAGAGTAGCCTACAAGACCCCCATAGGAACTACTCCTTTTAACTTAGTGTATGGACAGAATGCTATTTTGCCAATTGATTTCTTAATACCCACTCTCAGAGTAGCAACAACTTATGAGTGGTCAGGACATGAACTCTCAGGTGAGTTGGATCAAATAGAGAAGTTACATGAAACGAGGTTACAAGCGGTAGCAGGGATTTATGCTGCTAAAAGACAATAGAAAGCCTATTTTGATGCTCATATCAAAGATAAAAACTTGAAGGAAGGTGACTTAGTATTGGTTTATACTTTGAAACAACATGCTAAGAAATTACAAAAAAGGGGATATGGCCCGTTAATCATCAATCACATATCCACAAGCGGAGCCATCAACTTAGCAACCCTAGATGGAGAGGTATTACCAAATTATATAAGCGGATGTGGAGTGAAAAAATATTTAGAGCCATTAACAGAAGAGATAATGTCACGATTAATAATGGGTAAAAACAGGCGTATAGAGGAAGAAAGAATACGAGAAGAAGCTAAACAAGAAGCGCTAGAACGAATCAGGAAACGAAAAGAGTGGATGAGAGAGAGATGAGAGATATGGACAAGGAGACGAACTCGTCCAACGGCTAACTTTAGACCCACTGAAAACCTAGGTAAGAAAATGACGCAACCTTATTTGAATTTAGGTACCGAAACAAAAGAGTACCACTTAGTGGATGCACTCATTGACACGGGAGCTGTTATAAGCTGTATCAAATTTTCATTGACTCAGAAACTCAAGGAAGATCTACGTCCATCTAAGGCACAACTCGTTGGAATAGGAGGGAAAATTACCCAATGTATAGGTGAGATTACCTTACCTCTACATCTCGAAAACAACACAATGGAATAGCAACTCTTAGTATGCCATGACCAGGATTTATTAGAAGAACTCGTATTAGGTCAAAATTGGATATACAAATATGAAGTGACTATTCAGTTGGCCCTAGGATACATCTTGGCTAAGATAGGACATCGTGAAGTATTTAGCATGCTAGACGAACGACCAATCAAAGTCAAAAGTATAGAACCGAGAACTCACTTAAATGAACACGATGATGAATGTATGTTCACTCGCACTATGGGAACTTCTTCATCGAGTACTTTGTGTGAGGATACACCAAATCTCGATTGCACACAACCTTCTAATCCAGTAAATCACAGGATTAGTGTCCTATCCAAAAATAGTCTCAGTGAGGAACCGAGTATCGGAGAGACAAGTCAGCAAGACCCTTACGATCAGCACACATCACGATATACCCCATTCCTTACACTAGACAGGCTTGGATCTGAAAAGATCAAGTGAAAGCGTATCTTCAACAACAGAACTACTCACGACATCATAAGGAACGACAGAATAGAAATACATATCATTTTGGACACCCAGTTCCACAAAAAATTGCTAGAGTATGGATTCCGAAGAAGGTGATAGACGTCCAGCTGGCCCGAACGCGGATATGGATTCCCAAGTCATGTACTCAAATGATATAAAAAAGGACGAATCAATGCACAAGGAGAATCACTATGATCTAAAGGCAAAACGACAGAAGGTGAATTGTTACAGGATAAAGCAGGAATCTACATACGATTCACACGTCGCTCCAAGATTCAAAAAGCAGACAAAACAGAAGCACCACATGAGAAACACCACATTCACCAGGAATGTGATTGGGAACACAATTTCTCCTAACAGAATAAAGCAGATTTGGATGCCGAAAGACAAGACAAGCTGTATACATCTACCAAATAATTCGAGTTGCACACATTTGGAGTTACCAGAACCCAAAGTATGCATGATAGGGCCACACTACAAGGCCAAGCATTCGGCACAATTTTCTTCTATTTCAGAATAGTGAAGCACATTTTCCTCTTGGGAAATAGGAGAGCACATGTTCATAATCTAAGAAAATCACTCAAAAATTAATAACTGCTTCGGCTATGAACTAACTTTTCTGTTTTTCTTTCAGGCAAAAACATAAAAAACGTAAATAAGAATGAAAAAATCCTAGGTATTACCTTTCTCACACCCACGGGGAAGGGACAACAAAATCCACTCGCAGAGTTGCCATATTCAATGAGGATAAGTGAAAGATGATTCTTGATACCAGCTTGCCACTGATTTCTGATATATATTGAGTGCAGATGGCATCATCCAATTCGGAGGCGACGCAAGAGGAAGAGGTCCAGCTTCTTCCCTTGGAATCGATAACTAAGGCAAGAGGTCATTGGTTTCTGGATGACCAACCAGTGTCCGAACTCATTTTACAGGCGACCATCAAGATTATGGATAGGGATCACTATTTCCCTATCATGTCACAAGATTTCAAGACTATCATACAAGGATTACCGCGCATGATGGATGTCTGGACACAAGCACGAATTGATGCATTCCTAAGGTTGCCAATATATTTGCCAGATTTCCAGAGATGTACACAAGTGATGAATACACTACAATCCGCATCGAATAAAGCATCAGTCCCAGAGGCAAGAGTACTTGATAAAGTTGGTACCTGGAAGACAATTCAATTCACTCATGAGCTAATTAACAAGGCTTTTGGATGGAATCAAGAGGGACTCACAAATGTCAAAGATGAATGTCATGATCCGAAAAAGAGAACATTTTTGGAAATCAACCGAATGGATATTGAAGAATCTATTCGCTTAGTTCACCAGCATTTTTGCTTTCCAAGTATGCATAGATACACAACACCTCAGAAGATTGTTGTGCAACTACTCTCACACGCTATGAAACAAGTGGGAAATAAAGTGAACATGACTCCATATGTTCAAGACCGCTTATTTGAAGCAAAGAAAAAGTGGGGTCAGAAAAAGTTTCTGAATGGTAGTTCGGCCTTGACCCTACTCATTTATGAGGCACTGGACATGAAGAATTGTTTACGCTTGATGCCGACATCAACAGAGCTAGCAAAATATGCCAAGTCAACAACGGTTCCAAAGAAAAAGAAAACAGCCATAAGGATTGAAGAAGTAGGAACCAATTCAAAGACACCTATGAGAGGAACTAAATGCCTAAGAGAAGAAGTAGATCAAGAGACACCACAATAAAAAAGAACACATATATTGCCAAAGATTTTTATGACGCAGTAGCCAATCACCAAGAGAGACTTCTCCGCAGCCTTAGAAGAAACGCATCAGTATATGTGGGGGCAAGTAAATTTGAACATTCAAGGCCACCACTACAGACAGGCAAGCCAAGAAACGAAGCAGAAGAATAACGAACATACTCCTAAAGTACCTTCCAGATACAAAGAAATAGGGTTGGAGGAATTGAGTTCCAATGAAGAATCAAGCCCTGAGCAAGACCCATTGGACACGGACATAAGAACCGAAATGAACAATGAAGAATGGACAGAAATAAATCATGTTGAAATCACACCTGACAATCAACAACAAAAAGCACAGAACCAATAAGTACAAACAGAACAGGAACACATTATTTAGTTAAATGATCAGTCAAAGATCAGCATTAAAGAAGCTCCAATCACAAATAAAGATGCAAAGCCACCCATAAAAGAGGAAACATAAACCCCAGTGAACCAGGAAGCAGGCCTACAACAGAATAAAGAGCAAATCATGATTGAAGTGCCTGATGATACACCTCAAGGTAGAATTGATCGCAAGGAGGCTGAGCCAAGGATACAACTCCACATTAGGCAGCCCCATGATACCACTTTATATGTAGCAAAAGGAAAATATGTCACAACAGGTGAAGAACCTAGCATCCCTACCACTTGGTTAAATGTGGATGTAACTCAATTGAAACCTGTTGTCAAGCAAATGATCCAGACAACCATGGACACGCAACAGCAGATGATGGACACAGATACGGATTATGACAAGGCCATGAGGGAAAAGAATCAATTTCAAATCATGAGTGAACAATTGTCCGCACAACTCATTCAAGCCAAACAAGAAACTTTGACCAAAGAAATAGAGATAATTGCAGTCAAAAAACAATGTAATACATTGATGAAACAACATCATCAACTCCAGGCACAATTGGCCGATTTACAAAGACAACATGAAGCCAGCGAAGAAGACAAAGAGAGAATGAAAATAGGAGCAACTTGCTCGAAACACAACTTAAAGTATATATGGAGGAGAATGATAACTTACGAAGCAGAAACAAAGAACTGATGAAGGCATTACTGTATGACCAGCCTATCAAAAAACAGGAGACTACAGTTAGTGACCAGAAAGAACTAAGAGACCAGATTGAGAAATATGCAGATTTGCTGAAGCAAGAGCAAGCCCTAAGGGAAGAATGGGAACAACGATATGTCAAGGAAACCAATGAACTTAAGAAACAACTAAACACTGCCCATGGAAAACTTGCAGTGAGCTACAGTGAAAACATGGATCATATAGCAGAAATTGGTAATGAACTGCTTGCAGCAAAAGAAGCACTCAGAGCAGCTATGCAAGAAATTAACGAGAAGACTGAACGCATAGCACAATTAGAGACCAAAGTAGAAGAGAAAGCACCAATTGGGACACCAGTAGAGCCGACAAAAGAAAATCCTACTGACGAGGTAGAGGTATGTCCTCTATCTCCCCCGATTTATAATTCTCCCATCAAAGAACAGATAGCGGACCCTTGTGATGATCATCCCATGCCATACACTACAGAAATAGGTCAGAAGGAATGGGCACTATTGGTGTCCTGATTGACAGAGAATTTTGAAAATGAAGTCATCAAAGTCATGAAAGAAGCAAAGATCAAAGGCAAAGACTTGGATGCGATCATGAAGCCTTTCAACATTCCGTACGGATTATTGAAAGAGAAAACTAGGCAATACATAAAGAAGATAACACAGAAAAATCCAGACGAACAGTTGCATTTTAAAGATGACACATTCAATTATACTCAAGAAGAATTTGAAACGGCACAGCCTGTCTGGAGAAGAAAATTCTTGGAGAAAAATCCTACATTGCGGGTGCACTGGCAAGCATCATCATACTTATTACACGTAAATCCTTCATTTTTCCCAACACCACGTTGTAGAGAAGCCAGAGAATTTTTGGATATGCAAAAGAATGGTATTATCAATAAAGAGTGGCTGAATTATCCGCTACTTCCAAGCCCACCCCATAACTATTTACCAACAGAAGATTATATGGTAAAAACCATTGAATTTTGGCTACACAGTTATGCAACAGTACCTGACCTAATTATCAAAATGACGAATAAAATCCTCAGCATGATACTTACAGTTTTGAAGGTGTTCAAACACATGGCATACACTTTTTGGAATTTCATTGGCATTAACCAGGGAACAGATATCCTCATTTTTGATTTGTTTGTTATGCCCAACTGACCCACCATCATGGCATACTATTCCAGGCTCATGTTTCTACCGAGTACCTATATGCAAACATTCGAAGAAGCGTTTTTTATAGGGTTTTTTGAAATTGACTCAGAAATTTTCTTAAAGATGTCATCCAACTTGAATGCCAGATTAGTGGCATATGAACTAAGCTTCTTTGCTGACCATAGACAACTGGTGTGAAAGTAGAATAGTGGAAGCAACTCATGATACGTGAAGCCAATCTGCTTAATGAAACATAGCAAAAAGTATACAGAACATACTCCCGTCGACTTTCAAAGCCTGTCAGGGACGACAGAGTTCAGGAGGCGGGCAATGTTGAGGGAGCGTCAAGCAAAAAGAAGAAAAGAAGAAGACAAAGAAAGAAACTTCATTAAAATGATCATATCTGAAGATACATCTCTGCAAGAAGCCGCGCAGGGGTGCAACACCCATCTCTGCACAGAGCCCCGCAGGGGCACATATCAAGGAAAAAGCACATAGGTGGAAGGAGGAACCAGGGCCAGGAAAGTATCCATGAAGAAGTGCAAGAAGATATCCAGTGGTTCCGAAACCACAAGAAGGTCCTTCAACATTTGGGTCGGAGTTCGTAGCTGAGAGAAAAGCTCAATTTACTGTTGGCTACTGCTCCAAGTATCGTGACACCATGACTGACAATTGAAGCTTGTTTGGATTAGTCTCTGCCTTGTTTGCACTCTTTGGGAAGCTCATTTGCATTGATCATCATTTGAATGCATGTCTTCATACACTCGGCTAGGTTTTGATACTCCCTGGATTGATAAATAAAGCGTGAATCCCCACTATATGTACTTGAGGGGGATTGAGGTATAGTCTCTTTCTCCACAAGTTCGTAAGTTGGAACTTAGGTACACACGGTTTTGGTCCATTGCCGGGGAATGTCGAATCAAACCGAGGCATTCGTGTGATGGTAAGTAGCTTTTTGCATTGAAGTGAGTGGAGGAGTGGTGATTTTCTCTTCTTTGGTAAGTCATATTCATCCGCACTTATTATTGCTCACTCTTGGAGTGTGTGTAATAAGTTGTTAGGCTAGGGAAGTGAGTGGAGTGAGTAGGGTAGGAGGAGGAAGGGAGTAGGTTAGGAAGCTAGAGTATTTATTAATCTGAGTCTTGTTGAGTCTTTGTAGATAGGAGACCTTTGCAAAAGAGTATAAAAACCAAAAAAATGTCATTTTTCAAGTCACTTGTCTCTAGAACAAGTATCGTGAGAAGCTGCTGTCGAGTATCGTGAGCGAAGATCCGGGCTTTTTGAGCTGCGCAGAGTGAGTCAGAGTGGTTAGGGAGTTGAGAAAGAGTTCCCAAGGTAAGCACATTCATCATTCTCTCATCACTATCACATAAATTAAGCATTTCAGAGAAACGATCTGCGATAAGTATCGCAAAAGTTATCCAGGGGTGAGAAAAGTTTATTTCTGTGATACAGTTGGTGAGGAGAGGGTAGAAGAGCTTGAGAAACACATATATTCATTTTAAATTCAACACACACTTGCAAAAAACTGAAAAAGTGTCAAGTATCGTGTTCTCCCGCGGTCGAGTATCGCGATACCAAAGTATTGTGATTTCTTGTGGTTGAGTATCATGATACCTGACCTTGTTGAGTGTCATGTATCATTGGACTCTCTTCGCGATACCTGTCAAGTGTCGGGCATCATTGATTTGGGTCTGACGATACATGTCAAGTATCGAGTATCGTTGAGAATTTCTCATGATACGTGTCGGACATCGCACATCGTGTATCGTGAAATTCAGACTACGATACTTGTTGAGTATCGTCTATCGTGAGTTTCGGATCGCGATACTTGCTGAATATCGTGTATCGCACAAGCAACTCTCCTGATACCTGACGAGTATCGAGTATCGTCTTGAACTTCCTCGCGATACTTGTTGTGTGTTGAGTATTGTGGACATATCATCGTTGAATATCGTATATCGCGTATCGCAAAGATTTCTGATCGTGATACCTGTCAAGTATCGTGTATCGAGCCCTCAAGTATCGAGTATCGTGTTTGGCACACGATATTGGGCAACTATCATGTATCGCGTTTCTGGAGTATCGTGTATTGTTTTCACCAAGTATCGTATATCGTGTTCTTGGAAGTATGGTGTATCCCAAAATACCGTACCAATGATTGGCATGATGTCAATCATTGAAGGAGAATATCGGACATCTTTGGAATATGTGAACACTAACCAAAATGAGATACCTATCTACCTAGATGGTCTAAACCGATCAGTGGCCAGCTTGAAGAAAGGTTCAGATGCGTACATAGTGCCTAGGCCAGTAGTTAAGTATGCAAGAGGATTTTATATGGACAAAAGAGATATCCAATATGTTGTGACAGAACACCCAGAAAACATCAATGAACATGGGGAAGAAGACAATGCTCAGAACCTTAATGCAGAGGAACATGAAGAACAAGTGACCACCCCTAGAGGGAGATCTACCGTTGTTAGGGTTTGGAGAGGAGACCTGGTTCCCCAAGATGTCTCCGTAATGGATGTGTATTTGATCAATGGAATGGAGCATCTCCTTAGAGCCCACTCTTCATTATGGGAAGTAGCCCCTAACCCAGTTACTGTCTATGAGTTACAAGATCCTGAATTTCCCACCATCATCACATATTTGGACAAAAATCATAGGAGATACTGGCCTCTAACAGAGTTAGAAAGAGCAGGGTTGAAGTATCAGAACATTCCAGTGTTCCCTCCTAGGGATCAAGCTACTACCTTCCAGAACCCTCAAGGAACCTTTCAGGATAACTCATATCAATAGTCTAGAGAAACAAAACAAGCACAAATCCCAGTTGGACCCCATGTGCAGTTTGCTATGCCTGCAAATAATCCGAACTATCAGCCTCAAGCACCTGTTGACCCAAGGAATCGAATCCCTGTTCCAAATAGACCACCTGTGGTAAGAGGACCTGGTATACCGATAGGAAGACCAGTTTTCCCTGTGATGCCTAGACCACCTGAGGCGGGAAGAAGATTAAGACCCATCCAAGTCGCTAAATGCATGAGAAACCATTATGATGGCTCTAGTGAACCTTACAATCATATAGCTGAATTCATGCAAGTAATTAGAGCCGAACAAGTGGAAGATTTCTTGATCCAATATGAATCCTTTGGTCTAACTTTGACAGACACAGCTTTAGCTTGGTTCCAGCCATTAGATCATAATAAGTTTCAAAACATGGAGCAAGTCTACCAAGAAATGACTGAGGAATTCACTAAATCTAGGATAGAAAACAACTCGTCATTATTGATCCACAGTTTTAGGCAAACTCCTACAGAATCAGTGAGATTGGCTGCAAGAAGATTCAAACAATATGTGGATAGATGCCTTGTTGAAGAAAGACCCACTCAAAAGAAGATGGTGTCATTGTTTTTGGAAGGGTTAGTGAATGGATCATTAAGATCATTAGTATATGTGAAAAGAGTTCAAACTTTGCAAGAGTGTATGAAAGAATGTATCGACCTAGAACACGATCTAGCAGAAGACCTCAAAATACCTCAAGGTAGTGTGAAAAGTGAAGACTCAGTCAGCAGCATATCAAACCCTAAGAACAATGTGGAGGAAATAGCCAACTTAGTAGCAAAGAAACTGAATGTTCAAGGACAGAGGAATTACCCCTACAACCCAATAAGAGTACCCGTGCTTAGAAGATGTATGCAGTGTGGAGGTGATCATCCTTCTCATTTGTGCACTAGGGGAGTAGTCCCACCACCTGCCTATGCCTATAATAGACCACCTATTCCGGGGCCTCTACAATGTTGCAGCATAGAACAAAAGTACACAAACCATAGTACAGAAAATTGTCCTTACAATCGGCAAACAAGACCACTACAACCGCTTATGAGACCTTATGGATACCCGCAGAGAGATCAAGGAGGAGAAGCCTTTAGATACCCTCCATATCAGTAGCAAGCACCAGCACCACGACCCTATGCTTACCAAAATTACACTCAACCACAACCGGTTTTAGGGCAACAACCACCCCATCCTCATAATGTTGTCCCAGTAAAAATGGCTCAACTTGAAGAAAACTTAGAAAGAGCAATAGTTCCAGCCACGCCTTTGACTAACAATGAACCATATGACTCATCTTGTGACCATAGTCAAGGAAACTATTCCACTTATGAGAGCTCCATGATAGAATATGGACAAATGTACGAACCATATGCATATTGCATGGAAGTACTAGATAATTCTTACGGATATGAGCAGGATTATGTGCCATTGATGTACATAGCCCCCAGGGCACCCATACCCCCCTGACCTATGAATAGACGGCCTATACCTAGAGGACCATGTTATAGATGTAGAGGTGACCATTATATCAGAGAATGTACGTTACCAAACCCACCACCACCACACCAAGTTTGGGAAGGATATTGTAGTGATTGCGGTAAAGAACACCTTTTTAGAGATTGCCCCAAAAACCCCAACAAAGTTAAATCAAGTGTACAGATCAACGTAATAGAAGCGATAGAATCGTCAAGAAGTGATAAGGAGTACACTATGCCATTGAAAGCAATAAAAAGAGCTAAAGCTAGAGAGACCCCAGAAAAAACTGAAGAAAATAATAAAGGTAACAGAGGAATGAATATACCTATACCCCAAGTAGTTGAAGACTTAGAAGAGCTTGGGAAAAGTGTTACAAGTAAACGAACCCAGAGATGGAAGAATCGTAGAGATAGAATAAAGGAAAAGAAACTACAGCAACAGATGCAGAAGGAAAAAATGAACAAGATCAAAAAGAACAACAGAAATTTGAAGAAGGAAATGAAAAAGGAAAGTGTAAACAAGAAGAGGTAGGATCAGTTTTGGCAGATCCCATGCCAGAGGAGTTAGCCATGTGGATTCAGGCGTACAAGGCACGAATCAGAGCAGGACCGACCATTGAACAACATGAAAAAGAATATCCTAGAGGTGACCTAGAGAAAGAAAGGTTGGAGATATGCAAAAAAGTAATTGAAGTAGCCCAACAGACCTTAGAAAAACCTGTTCTTCAACCACCCAATTCACGAATTCCCGAAGAAGAATTCCAAGAGTTTTTTAATCCCTAATGACCCCAAGAAAACCAAAAAAAGTGAGACTCATAATGAAAATCACTGTGAGAATAAAAGGGAAGGATCCATTGTCCCCGAAGTAGATGGAGAATGGCCTAAAGACTTGTGGGCAAGAGTCCAAGAAGAGAGATGGAAGAAAGTGGAAGGAATAGAACCACCCTTTGAGGAACTAGAAGCAGAAGGTGAAATTGAAGACTCCATACCTGAACTGAATTCAGAAGAATTAATACAAATTGATCCAAGTGACAAAGAAAATGATAGTGTAAAAGCTTTGCCAAATTACATAGGAGAATACGAACATAATTCGGAATTATACTGCATTCCCTCAATAAGAAAAAAGAACAAAACCCATCAGTCCAAACGTCGAAAATCATACAACACCTTAGAAAGGTAAAAATCCCTTGCACTCTGACATTGGAAGAACTTTTGAAGGTCAAACCACATTTGAAGGAGAAATTAACCAGTCAATTGGAGATCAAGGCAGAAGAGACGGAGACGCCTGATGAAGTGGCCACAGTAAAAATCCCAGTCGATAAGGTTGGAGATTTCAGTGAGGGAGATGAAGGAAACAATTGCCTTCCAATTACCTATAGGGGTTACACCACTAAAGCCATCTTGGATTCTAGAGTAGGAGTAGGAATTGCAACTAAAGAAATTTGGGAGAAATGGGGAAAACCAGCTCTAAGACCAACACGCATGAAGATACAAATGGCAGACGGACACACTGAATGACCTTTGGGATTATTGGAACGGGTAAGTTTTACCACTTGCGGAGTTGAATTCGAGCACACCTTAGCAATCTGTCAATTTGAAAGGGCTAGCAATTATGAGATGATACTTGGAATACCCTTCATGAGACAGCTAAAGGTAGTGCAAGATTGGGGAAAAGACGCAGTATACTTACAACATGAAGGAACCACAACAAGAATAAACCTCCACACGTACAAGTATCAAGATGTTCCCCCCTTGCAATGGAATCAGATTCACAAAGAAGAAGATGAGAAGTCCATTCACAGTATAGGTTCAAGTGATCAATCGTGGATGAACGAAGACACTCATCTATGGATATGCCAAACTGCGAAAAAGGAAGAGGATAGGAGGAAAGGATGGCAGCAAGGGCAAGGAATAGCTAGTTCTGTACAAGATCGAGCTTACATGCCTCAAATATTCCTAGATGAAGAATTTGAACCTCATGGTTGGATGGAGATTTTAGCCACTCTTGATGTATGTGTAAACGAAGAAGTGATAACCATGAATGAATGCATTGATGAGGAAGGCTATGACGTTAGTCTCTATGTGGTAGTTCTTCAAGAGGCTGAAGAAGGGGAAGTAATTGAAAAAGAATGGAAGGAGGATTACGAGAGCATTGAAATGGAACGTGAACATATGGAAACGGAAAATGAAACTCAAGAAGTAAGTGTCATAGCTAATGAAATAAATCAAGAACCAACACAGGAAGAAGAGCTTGGAATAGATAAAGCAAAAGAGGATGAAGAAAATAAGCCTCAAGATCAATTTGAAGGGCCCGCCCATTTCAAAAAATATGAGGTAGAAGAAAGGAAAATTGCTATTCAGATGCCTAAACGAAAAGCACAGCCAGGAATAGCATATGACAATAAAGAGCAAACCAAGAAAATAGTAGAAACCCTAGAGGAAGGAGAAGAAAGTTTTACTTTTATAGGTCAAGATGTCTCATTGGAAGAAGAGCAAGAGTTGATACGACTCATTCGAGAATATAGGGATGTCTTTGCCTGGACGTATAAAGCTTTCAAAGGAGTGGACCCTTCTATTTGTGCCCATAGAATCCCTATGATGTCTGAAGCTAAACCTTCCAAACAAAGACTATGCACATACAATGATGTTTACTCAGCAAAAATCAAGGAAGAGATCGATAAGTTGTTAGATGCTGGGTTCATTTACGAGATCGAACATACGGAATGGGTGTCACCTTTGGTGGTTGTACCAAAAAAGAATGGTAAGTTAAGAGTATGCATCAACCTGAAAAAAGTAAGTTTTGCCACCATAAGAGATAGTTACCCATTACCCATCACGGATCATCTTTTGGAAAGAGTTGCAGGGAATGAAGTTTATAGTTTTTTGGATGGCTTTTCGGGGTATAATCAGGTAGCCATCGCTCCTGAGGACCAACATAAAACAGCCTTTGCAATTGAATGGGGCGTATACGCATTTAGGGTTATGCCATTCGGCCTAACCAATGCCCCAACCACTTTCCAAAGATTGATGTGCCATGTATTCAAGGAGTTCCTGAGCAAGGGTATGGAGGTATACGTGGATGATTTACGCACTTATTCAGCTATGGGATTAGAACATATCCCTGAATTAGGAAAGATCTTTGCCAAATGTCGCCAATATAGAGTATGTCTTAATCCAGAAAAGTGTGTCTTCATGGTTCGACAAGGAAAGATATTAGGACATATTGTCTCTAGAAATGGAATTTCAACTGATGAAGACAAAAAGTGATTCTGGATTTACCGAGACCAAAGACTGCTAAAGAAGTGCAAGCATTTATGGGACATTGCGGATACTACCGAAGATTTATATATATGTATGCCATAATTGCTAGACCTCTTTATGCATTATTGACTCAGTTTAATTGGACTGAAGAATGTGAAAAGGCCTTTAACGAAATAAAAAGTCGATTAAGTTCAGCCCCAATCCTTCGAGTACCTAATTGTAACAGACCATTTCACATTCATGTAGATGCTTCCAAGTTTGCCATTGGTTGCATCCTAGCTCAACCCGCAGATAGAGGAAAGTTAGATCACCCTATAGCCTATGCGAGTAGACAATTGAATCAAGCAGAACGCAATTATACTACGACTGAAAGAGAAGGCCTAGGAATGGTATATGCAGTGAAAAAGTTTCAACACTACTTATTGGCAAACAAATTCAAATTCTTCATTGATCATCAAGCCCTACTGTACTTAGTCAATAAGCCTTGTAATACGGGAAGACTAGTATGATGGTTTCTATTGTTGATGGAATTTGATTTTGAAGTAGTAGTCAAGAAAGGAAATACCCACATTAGAGTAGATCACTTATCAAGAATGACACATGGAGAACCCCGCATAGGAGTAGCAGATGATCTGCCTGACATATACCTTTTTAATCTCGAAGCATGTCCCTAATGGGCTGAAAAGTTGATCCCTATACTCACGTATGGATCTAAACATGGGATCTCACCAAACCAAAATCAAGTTTTATGGAAGACGAAAAACCTCCATATCATTGCTGGAAGCCTATATCACCAAGGCTCAAGTGGATTACTCAGGAGATGCGTGGAAGAGGAGGAACAAGAAATGTGGCTTCAAAAAGCACATATAAATCAATGGAAAGCTCATTTAAATGCGAACGGAACATAGCAAACATTGAAGAGATTAGGCATATATTCGCCAACCATGCAAAGGGATACACATAATTATGTATCAGCCTGCCCAACTTGTCAAGAACGGACTCCAGAAGAGAACTCTAATTTATGCTACTCCACTGTAGCACCGAGATGGAGCATGCCTCCGGTAAAGTTCTTGAAGACCCAAGAATACCCAGAAGGAGTAATGCTAGGAAGGAAACCTGCACTTGTAGAACAAAGCAAGGACTATGTTCTCATAGGAAAACAACTTTTTAAGCGAGGGAGAGATAATCATTTACGAATGTGCATTCATGAAGACGAGTATCTTGTTGTCTTAGAGATGGCACATACAAGAGCTACAGGAGGACATTTTTCTATAGATAAAACTGCAAAAATGATTCTCTTTGTAGGAATGTGATGGCCAACTCTACATCAAGATGCAACAACATATGTTCAACGATGTGAAACTTGTCAACGAACGAAATATCCCATTAGAAGAGATGAAATGCCACTGAAACCCATGATGAGTGCAAGAGCTTTCACAAAATGGGGAATAGACTTCATAGGACCTATTAGCCCACCAACTAAAGGATCCCATGCCGAATACATAATCATCACCATAGATTATCTGACCAAATGGGTTGAAGCCAAAGCAACCAAGAAAAATGATGCAAGGACTACGGCCAAGTTTCTCTTCGAGAACGTTTTCACTAGATTTGGACTACCAATAGAAATTGTGAGTGATAGAGGTACGCATTTTGTGAATGAAGTGATAGAAGCCTTAGTGAATGAATTCTTGGTAATTCATAAGAAATCAGCCCCATATCACCCACAAGCCAATGGACAGGCCGAAAGTTCAAATAAAATCTTGTGCACAGTTCTCACTAAAATTGTTAACAATGGTAGATCGGATTGGGATAAACAATTACATCATGCTTTATGGGCATTTAGAGTACCCTACAAGACCGCCATAGGAACTACTCCTTTTAACTTAGTGTATGGACAAAATGCTATTTTGCCAATTGATTTCTTAATACCCACTCTCAGAGTAGCAACAACTTATGAGTGGACGGGACATGAACTCTCAGCTCAATTGGATGAAATAGAGAAGTTACATGAAACGAGGTTACAAGCGGTAGCAGGGATTTATGCTGCTAAAAGACGATAGAAGGCCTATTTTGATGCTCATATCAAAGATAAAAACTTGAAGGAAGGCGATTTAGTATTGGTTTATACTTTGAAACAACATGCTAAGAAATTGAAAAAAAGGGGATATGGCCCGTTAATCATCAATCGCATATCCACAAGTGGAGCCATCAACTTAGCAACCCTAGATGGAGAGCTATTACCAAATTATATAAGCGGATGTCGAGTGAAAAAATATTTAGAGCCATTAAGAGAAGAGATAATGTCACGATTAATAATGGGTAAAAACAGGCGTATAGAGGAAGAAAGAATACGAGAAGAAGCTATACAAGAAGCACTAGAACAGATCAGGAAATGAAAAGAGTGGATGAGAGAGAGAGAGATGAGAGATATCGACAAGGAGACGAGCTCGTCCCAATGGCTAACTTTAAAACAACTGAAAACCTAGGTCAGCAAATGACGCAACCTTATTTGAATTTAGGTGCTGGAACAAAAGAGTACCACTTAGTGGATGCACTCATTGACACAGGAGCTGCTATAAGCTGTATCAAATTTTCATTGACGCAGAAACTCAAGGAAGAATTACGTCCATCTAAGGCACAACTCGTTGGAATAGGAGGGAAAAGTATCCAATGTATAGGTGAGATTACCTTACCTCTACATCTCACAAACAACACAATGGAATAGCAACTCTTAGTATGCCACGACTAGGATTTATTAAAAGAACTCCTATTAGGTCAAAATTGGATATGCGAATGTGAAGTGACTATTCAGTTGGCCCTAGGATACATCTCGACTAAGATAGGACATCGTGAAGTATTCAGCATGCTAGATGAACGACCAATCAAAGTCAAAAGTATAGAACTGAGAACTCACTTAAATGAACACGATGATGAATGTATGTTCACTCGCAATATGGGAACTTCTTCATCGAGTACTTCATGTGAGGATAGACCAAATCTCGATTGCACACAACCTTCTAATCCAGTGAATCACAGGATTAGTGTCCTATCCAAAAATAGTCTCAGTGAGGAACCGAGTACTGGAGAGACAAGTCAGCAAGAGGCTTACGAATCAGCACACATCAGGATATACCCCATTCCTTACACTAGACAGGCTTGGATCCCAAAAGATCAAGTGAAAGCGTATCTTCAACAACAAAACTACTCACAACATGAGAAGGAATGACAGAATAAAAATACATATCATTTTGGACACCCAGTTCCACGAAAAGTTGCTAGAGTATGGATTCCAAAGAAGGTGATAGACGCCCAGCTGGCTCGAATGCGGATATGAATTCCCAAGTCATGTACTCAAATGACAATCATCAAAAAAGACAAGTCAATGCACAAGGAGAATCAATATGATCTAAAGGCAAAACAATAGGTGAATTGTTACAGGATAAAGCAAGAATCTACATACGATTCACACGTCGCTCCAAGATTCAAAAAGCAGACAAAACAGAAGCACCACATGAGAAGCACCACATTCACCAGGAATGTTGGGAACACAATTTCTCCTAACAGAATAAAGCAGATTTGGATGCCCAAAGACAAGAAAAGTTGTATACATCTACCAAATTATTTGAGTTGCACACATTTGGAGTTACTAGAAGCCAAAGTATGCATGATAGGGCCACACTACAAGGCCAAGCATTCGGCACAATTTTCCTCTATTTCAGAATAGTGAAGCACATTTTCCTCTTGGGAAATAGGAGAGCAGATGTACATAATCTAAGAAAATCACTCAAAAATTAATAACTGCTTCGGCTATGAACTAACTTTTCTGTTTTTCTTTTAGGAAAAAACATAAAAAACGTAAATAAGAATGAAAAAATCCCAGGTATTACCTCTCTCACACCCACAGAGAAGGGACGGCACAATCCACTCGGAGATTTGCCGAATTCAATGAGGATAAGTGAAAGATGATTCTTGATACCAGCTTGCCACTGATTTCTGATATATATTGAGTGCAGATGGCATCATCCAATTCCGAGGCGACGCAAGAGGAAGAGGTCCAGCTTCTTCCCTTGGAATCGATAACTAAGGCAAGAGGTCATTGGTTTCTGGATGACCAACCAGTGTCCGAACTCATTTTCATGGCGACCATCAAGATTATGCATAGGGATCACTATTTCCCTATCATGTCACAAGATTTCAAGACTATCATACAAGGATTACCGCGCATGACGGATGTCTGGACACAAGCAGGAATTGATGCATTCCTAAGGTTGCCAATATATCTGCCAGATTTCAAGAGATGTACACAAGTGATGAATACACTACAGTCCGCATCGAATAAAGCATCAGTCCCAGAGGCAAGAGTACTTGATAAAGTTGGTACCTGGAAGACAATGCAATTCACTCATGAGCTAATTAACAAGGCTTTTGGATGGAATCAAGAGGGACTCGCAAATGTCAAAGATGAATGTCATGATCCGAAAAAGAGAACATTTTTGGAAATCAACCGAACCGATATTGAAGAATCTTTTTGCTTAGTTCACCTGCATTTTTGCTTTCCAAGTATGCATAGATACACATCACCTCAAAAGATTGTTGTGCAACTACTCTCACACGCTATGAGACAAGTGGGAAATAAAGTGAACATGACTCCATATGTTCAAGACCGCTTATTTGAAGCAAAGAAAAAGTGGGGTCAGAAAAAGTTTCTGAATGGTAGTTCGGCCTTGACCCTACTCATTTATGAGGCACTGGACATGAAGAATTGTTTACGCTTGATGCCGACATCAACAGAGCTAGCGAAATATGCCAAGTCAGCAACGGTTCCGAAGAAAAAGAAAAAAGCCATAAGGATTGAAGAAGTAGGAACCAGTTCAAAGACACCTATGAGAGGAACTAAACGCCTAAGAGAAGAGGAAGCTCAAGAGACACCACAATAAAAAAGAACACATATATTGCCAAAGATTTCTATGACGCAGTAGCCAATCACCAAGAGAGACCTCTCCGCAGCCTTAGAAGAAACGCATCAGTATATGCGGGGGCAAGTAAATTTGAACATTCAAGGCCACCATTATAGACAGGCAAGCCAAGGAACGAAATAGAAGAATAACGAACATACTCCTAAATTACCTTCCAGATACAAAGAAATAGGGTTGGAGGAATTGAGTTCCAATGAAGAATCAAGCCCTGAGCAAGACACATTGGACACGGACATAAGAACCGAAATGAACAATGAAGAATGGACAAAAATAAATCAGGTTGAAATCACACCTGACAATCAACAACAAAAAGCACAGAACCAGGAAGTACAAACAGAACATGAACACATTATTGAGTTAAATGATCAATCGAAGATCAGCATTAAAGAAGCTCCAATCACAAATAAAGATGCAGTGCCACCCATAAAAGAGGAAATACAAACTGCAGTGAACCACGAAGCAGGCCTACAATAGAATAAAGAGCAAATCATGATTGAAGTGCCTGATGATACACCTCAAGGTAGAATTGATCACAAAGAGGTTGAGCCAATGATACAACTCCACATTAGGCAGCCCCATGATACCACTTTAAATGTAGCAAAAGGAAAAGATGTCACAACAGGTGAAGAACCTAGCATCCCTACCACCTGGTTAAATGTGGATGTAACTCAATTGAAACCTGTTGTCAAGCAAATGATCCAGATGGCCATGGACACGCAACAGCAGATGATGGAATCATGCCAAATAAGAAACTTCGACCAAAGAAATAGAGATAATCGCAGTCAAGGAACAATGTAATACATTGATGAAACAACATCATCAACTCCAGGCACAATTGACCGATTTACAAAGACAACATGAAGCCAGCGAAGCAGACAAAGAGAGAATGAAAGCTAGGAGCAACTTGCTCAAAACACAACTTAAAGTATATATGGAGGAGAATGATAACTTACAAAGCAGAAACAAAGAACTGATGAAGGCATTACTGTATGACCAGCCTATCGAAAAACACGAGACTACAGTTAGTGACCAAAAAGACTAAGAGACCAGATTGAGAAATATGCAGATTTGCTGAAGCAAGAGCAAGCCCTAAGGGAAGAACGGGAACAACGATATGTCAAGGAAACCAATGAACTTAAGAAACAGCTGAACACTACCCATGGAAAACTTGCAGTGAGTTACAATGAAAACATGGATCATATAGTAGAAATTGGTAATGAACTGCTTGCAGCAAAAGAAGCACTCAGAGCAGCTATGCAAGAAATTAACAAGAAGACTGAACGCATAGCACAATTAGAGACCAAAGTAGAAGAGAAAGCACCAATCGGGACACTAGTAGAGGCGACAAAAGAAAATCCTACTGACGAGGTAGATGTATGTCCTTTATCTCCCCCGATTTATAATTCTCCCATAAAAGAACAGATAGCGGACCCTTGTGATGATCATTCCATGCCATACACTGCACAAATAGGTCAGAAGGAACGGGCACTATTGGTGTCCCGATTGACAGAGAATTTTGAAAATGAAGTCATCAAAGTCATGAAAGAAGCAAAGATCAAAGGCAAAGACTTGGATACGATCATGAAGCCTTTCAACATTTCATAGCGATTATTGAAAGAGAAAACCAGGCAATACATAAAGAAGATCACACAAAAAAATCCAGACGAACAGTTGCATTTTAAATATGACACATTCAATTATACTCAAGAAGAATTTGAAACGGCACAGCCTGTCTAGAGAAGAAAATTCTTGGAGAAAAATCCTACATTGCGGGTGCACTGGCAAGCAGCACCATACTTATTACAGGTAAATCCTTCATTTTGCCCAACACCACGTCGCACAGAAGCCAAAGAATTTTTGGATATGCAAAAGAATAGTATTATCAATAAACAGTGGCTGAATTATCTGCTACTTCCAAGCCCACCCCATAATTATTTACCAACAGAAGATTATATGGTAAAAACCATTGAATTTTGGCTACACTATTTTGCAACAGTACCTGATCTAACTATCAAAATGACGAATAAAATCCTCAGCATGATACTTACAGTTTTGAAGGTGTTCAAACATGCGGCATACACTTTTTTGAATTTCATTGGCATTAATCAGGGAACAGATATCCTCATTTTTTATTTGTCTGTTATGCCCAGCCGACCCACCATCATGGCATATTATTCCAGGCTCATGTTTCTATTGAGTACCTATATGCAAACATTCGAAGAAGCGTTTTTTACAGGGTTTTTTGAAATTGACTCAAAAATTTTCTTAAAGATGTCATCCAACTTGAATGCCAGATTAGTGGCATATGAACTAAGCTTCTTCGTTGACCATAGACAGCCGCCACATGATGGTGTTAAAGCAGAACAGTGGAAGCAACTCATGATACATGAAGCCAATCTGCTTAATGAAATAGAGCAAAAAGTATACAGAACATACTCCTGTCGACTTCCAAAGCCTGTCGGGGACGACAGAGATCAGGAGGGGGCAGTGTGGAGGGAGAGTCAAGCAAAAAGAAGAAAGAAAGAAGACAAAGAAAGAAACTTCATTAAAAATATCATATCTGAAGATACATCTCTGCAAGAAGCCCCGCAGGGGCGCAACACCCATCTCTACACAGAGCCCCACAGGGGCACATATCAAGGAAAAAGCACATAGGTGGAAGGAGGAACCAGGGCCAGGAAAGTATCCATGAAGAAGTGCAAGAAGATATCCAGCGGTTCCGAAACCACAAGAAGATCCTTCAACATCTGGGTCTTTGGAAGGTCTAGATAGAAGGCTCAAGGATCACATCCTCATACGTTCCACTGGTGGCGTGCGTGGCAACCCGACTTAACAGGCAACATAAATGCATCACGCCCAGCGGATGTAGAAGAAGAATCAAGAAGAGGCCATCAAAACTGAACACCTGTTTAACAAACAGGCAGAACTGACCACAAGATGCATGCGGACAACAAACTAAAGACAAGAAGTAAAGCCTCTCAAGGGACGACAGAGACAAAGAGGGGGAGAGTGTTGCAGAGAGAAGATGAGCAGAAGGCAGAGAAAAAGACGGGCCCCAAAATTTTTCCGATTTGGGCAGCTTATTTTTGTATCATAATCATTTTGTAATATAATTTCCGATGTAAAAGCACTAGAGGAGTCCTCTAGATGCATCCCCACAGAACATTAGTAGCTTACCCATGTAAATTAGTAGGAAATTAGCCTTTTTAGTGAATAAAGTGCCGGTCTCTTGTGTGAAAGGACCATTTTTAGGGCACATGTATATAAGTCAATTTGTGACTCTTTGTAAAGACTTTTTGCCACAGTGAGAATCAAGAGCACATAATTTCGAATTGGTGTCTTCTCCTCTCTGTATCTTCTTCTTTGTGAGCTTGTATGCATGTGTGTTGCTTGAAAAGAGTGTTAGGAAGTGTTGTCTATCCATGAAAGTGTTTGTTTGCTGTGGTTAAGGTGTGTGTGGAGTGTAGGAAGTGCTGAAGTGTAGGAAGGTCATTCCCACGACTCAGTATTTTGCTCATAACTTGAAGTAGAAGCATCAGAATTGAGTGAAAATACCACCATTGGATGCGTCTTCTCGAGAGCTTCAAAACGCATAACAGGTTTCAATGGCATTTCATCTCTGCGAGTAGGAAATTGAGTTCTTTGGCACACATCACATCTCTTTACATAGGTATGAGCATCCATGTGAAGAGTGGGCCACCATAATCCTGCAAAGAGGATGGCTTTGATTATCCTATCGGGTCCAAAATGACCTCCTGCAACACCTTGGTGTGCAGTCTCTAGTATGCTCAGATAATCACTTTCATGAACACATTGTCTTAAATATCCATCTCGTCCTCGTTTGTATAGGTTATCGCCAATAAGTGTATAGTCTTGAGCTTCCTACTCTAGACTGTGTTGTCGTGCTAAGGTCATTCCTTGAGGGAATGTGTTCGTCCTCAAGTACGTCACTAAAGGTTCACTCCAGTCTGGTGTGAGAGACACATGATATAATGTAGCATGTTCTACTGGTGGTCTTTCACAACAAACATGGCATTCTTTACACAACTTGTAGACATCTGCTTCCATTGAAGGCCAATAGACTCCTAGTCTATGTAGAGTCTGCAATGTATGATGTTTTGAATGATGTTGCTTCAATGCACCGACATGTGCTAATTGCAACCAATTTGCATGTTCTGATTCATCTACACAACAAGTAGGAATCTTTTGATTATCTTGTTTATATATACTTCCTGCTATGATTTGGTATCTCTAAGACTTGGTAATCTCTCCTTCCTTGATCCTTATCCTAGGAATATTGGGTCCATACGTGAGAATAGGGACAATAGGCTTAGCCCATTCTAGATGCATCCACATGTACATGGAATGGCTTACTCCAATCCGGGGTTGTTAATATAGATGCTGAGCACAAACGTCGTTAAAGTTCATTGAATGAGTTCTCACATTCATCTGTCCATTCAAACTTGGTCAACATAGAGTACAGAGGCTTGGCTATGATTGCATACATGTGTATGAATTGTCTATAATAACCACAACCTTTCAAGTCTGTGTAACTCCAGGCGAACACATCTCTATATTCGCGCAATAGGGCAACTAACTCTTCTTCTTCTTCATTCGAAATCATGCCTGATGTATGTACATTTCTCTTCTTCTCCTTCTATGGCCACTATGATTTTCTTGGTTTTCTCTCAATTATCATATACTTCTCCAAGGTCATCTTTTCTGTTAGGCATTCTTACCAGTATTCTTCTATCTTCTATTTCATACTTCTTGAAGTTCTCGGGAACCTCAAACAAGGATTCTTCTTCTTCTGACATGGTTTCTTTCTTCTTTCTTTTCTTACCTTCACTCTTAGTGGTCACTTGAGTGGCTAACCTCACCTCATCCATAATCTCTTCGTGTCTTTGAGGGTGAGTTTCTAATTCGTGGAAATATTCTTCTTCTGATGCAAAAGGTGGGTCCATAATAATTGACTCTAGATCAAAGTCACTTGCATCCTCAAATGCATCAGTGCTAGGTTCACATTCTTCAATAATCGAATCACACATGATTGGCTTTATCGTGAAGACTGAAATGTCATAACCATCCTCGTCGTAGTGGGGTGTCCATTGTTCTTCATTGATGGCTACATCCATGGTTGCTAGGATTTCTGCCCAACCATGGGGTTCAAATTCCTCATCTGGAAATACTACAGGTGCATAAGCTGGGTCTTCAAGGGTTCGTGGATGTTGTTCTGCACCTAAGGTCCTGGCTTCAAACCTTTCTTCCTCTTGTTTTGCTACCTTACACATCCATAGATGAGTATCCTCATGCAACCATGAAGGATCTGATTCCAATGAGTGTACTGATTCTATCTCTTCTTGCGTCTTATGGATGGTATTCCATTGTAGTGGGGGTACATCTCTATGGGAATAGTCTTTAAGATTGACTTTAGTAGTCACACCTAAATGTTGCAAGTACAAAGAATTAGTTCCCCAATCTTGTACAACTTGTAACTGACGCATGAATGGTCATCCTAATATCATCTCATAAGCATGATTTTTACTAAAATCACAAATGGCAAAAGTATGCTCAAATTCCACACTACAAGTGGTGAGAGATATGCCTTCTAGTAAGCCTAATGGTTTTTCTATGTGTTCGTCAGCCATTTGTAGCTTCATCTTGGTAGGTCTTAATGCTGGCTTACCTCAATGTTTCCATAAAGCGGTGGTAGCAATGGATACTCCGGCTCCTGAATCTAAGATGGATTTCATGGTGTAGCCCTGATGGGTTATTGGAAGATAAGTGTTACCTTCCTCTCCACTTACATCCCCGATCCTTTCTATGGGTATCTCTGGTACCTTCTTGTGTGTTCCTATCTATGAGGGAGCAGTAGCAAGCTCTGGGAATTGATTTGCTACATGCTTCCACAATTCTGGTTTTACCTTTAACAACTCTTCTAGGGTGAGATTACATTGAACTTTGGTATTGTTGATCACTTCCGTGTTTTTTGGGATCACTGATTCTTCATTCCTCACTATTATCATGGGTGCTCTCATACTAATAGACTTGGCTTCCCAAGGTCCGGTGAACTGAGGTAATTCTTGCAAAGAATTGGATTCAAAACCTGTGTGTTCACTCAGTTGCTCTTCCTCTACATCGTCGTAAATAGAGGGAATGTCTTGGGGAAATTGCTCTTGCAAATCATCTATTTCTTGAATAGTAGGATGAGTTCCTTGTTCTTTTCTCCATTTCTCTTCTTGGATTTCTCTCAAAAATTCATGTGAATACCTATGTATGGGAGACAGGTTGTCTGCACTCTCTGTGTTGGGTACTTGAGACAGGGATGGTGCATTCCTTTCCTGTGTCTCCGAGGTAGTAGGGTTCCTATGCTGATTCTTTTTCTCCTTGCTATCTATCAAGTATTCTAGCCTCTCCATTAGTCCTTGAAAGTGTAATTCCGGTTTTGCCATGTTATTCCAATTTAGATATCTAGAGGCTTCGAACATAGCTTGTGCTAATTCTACCATCTTCATGCAAAGCTTAGTCCTCTCAATTTCTAAGTCTGCTCGAGGGTAGTTCTTACTCATTTGAGCTATTTGAGCTCCTTCTTTTATTCTGGCTTGATATGCACGAAACATCATGTCTAGGTTTTCTGGTATGGGTTCCGCTAAAACTGATCCTGATTTTTGAGCTGTGTTCTCTTGATTCGATTCTTGTGAAGTCAATTCTAGGATTTTGGCTCTCGATTCCTTGAGACTTCCTCCCAATTCTGTTATCCTTTTACTCCATTTTCGCTTGATTCTTTCTCTAGAATCTTTCCAAGATTTCATCTTTTTACTGCTAGACTCTCCAACTTCACTAGTTCCGGCTATTTTCTCCTGATTAAGCTGTTGGTTCTGTAAGAGTGCCTCGGCTCTTGTTATAGCTTGGATAGGCACATATGTAGGGTTGGATCCATCTGCATTGTGCACAATACATATCACATTGATGGGTGTCACATTTGAAGCGTTCACGGGGTTCTTAGGACAATCTTTGATTATGTGCTCTTTGCCACAATCGGCACAAAAGCCTTGTATGCTATAGTATTGTTATTGTCCTGCTATCGGAGGATGTGGACAATCCTTTATGAAATGATCTCCTTGGCACCTAAAGCATGGCCTCTAGGGCCCTGTGGTCTTTGTTGTCTCAATGGGGCCGTGGATTAGGGTTCGTGTACATCACGTTAGTGTAGTCGGGCTCCCAACTAGGTTCCAATGGTGGACTCTCGTATTGATATGTCTCTACGTGTTCTGGTGACTCTGTGTAATACGCGAGTGGACTATCTACATGAGTAGAGTCAAAACTGTTAGAGTTCGGGACACTTTCGATGATCAAGGGTGATGAAGGCACTAAAGCCCTATTTAGGTTCTCTTTTGCAGTAGCATATTTGACTGAGAGGACATTAGCTGGTGAGGGTGGCTGCTGAGCTAAAACAGGTTGTGGTCTCTGTTGAGCCTGATAAGGATAGTGTTGAGGAGGCTTATAGTAATGAGGCTGAGTATTGTATTGACTTTGATACCTACCTAGCTGCTGGTATGCTTGCGGGTAGTTCTGTCTCATTGCTTGTTTGTTGTATGGGCAGTCCTGAGCCGTATGATTCGTGTATCGTCTCTCAATCGTACAGTATTGGCCACTAGGGTTGGCTTGTGGTTGTGTTATATTGGGACACACATTTGCCATATGATCACCACCACAGGTGTAACAACGCTTGTTTGTTAGGCATTTGTTTACTAGAAACTCCTAGTTTCTGGGCCACTTTTTCTGCTAGGTCTTCTATCGAGCTAGACAATTTTGTGGATGCTAGAGAGGAACAATCTGAGTCCTTATAAACCTTTGAGAGTTCCAACTCGTCTCCTAAGTTGTCCTCAATGTGTAGGCAAATTCTCACACATTGCTCTAGCGTTCTGGGTTCCTTCAAGTATACATAGGAGCATAGTTTAGAGCTCAACATGCCATCCAAAAACAATGACACTTGCTTGGCCTGTGAGGGTAGCTCTTGCATCAGACATCTTTCAGCATATTGTCTAAACCTACGTCCTGCTAGTCTAACTGTTTCTTGAGGAGTCTGTTTGAAGCTATGAATCAACGAAGACGTGTCATGTATGATCCCACTTTTAGAGAATTCAGTGATGAATGACTCTAGAAAGTGATGGATATCTCTAAATTGCCTTTGTTGGAATGGTTGGAACCAAGTTAAAGTGGTATTCTTTACCGTTAGTCCAAATGCATTGTATTGCGTGAACATGTCTTCTACTTGCAAAGTCGAGCCTGGTAGGCCTTGAAGATCATGTCCAAGTCTTCTGGGGTTGGATCTGCAAGAACAAACCCTGGTTGTGGTCTATTTACAATGGGTGGTGGGGCGGGATGAAGTGGAGTGGATGGAGTTTCGGCATGCAAGGGGTTTTGAGATTCAATGTCTTCTATTTTTGTTTTTGCATCTTTCAAGCTTTCTTCTAGTTCGGATAAATTTTTGTTCCACTTGCGATTGGCTTTGTCCCTGGTATCCTTATATGCTCTTGTTTTCCTCTTAGTAGGCTCTCCCGATTCACTCGACTCCGATTGCTCTATTGGTTTATCTTGTTTTAATGCTTGTGCTCTAGTGACAGCTTGTATAGGAGCCACATTACTGCTACTAGCACTTGAATCCACCACCAAGCCTACCACATTTATGGGTGTGACCTTGGGCACACTAGAGGGGTTTCTTGGACAATCTCTGAGGAGATGGTCTTTGCAACACTCAGGAAAAAAGGCTTGTATTGTGATGTTCTGTCCTTGTCCCATAGTTGGTCAGTGGGGACATTCACGAATGAAATAGTCCCCCTGACACCTAAAACATGGTCCTCTAGAGGCTTGTGGTCTCATTTGTCTCAATTGGGGCCTAGGGTTAGGATTTGTGTACATGACATTGGAGTATTCTTGCTCCCAATTTTGCTCCATAGGTGGTGCCTCATATTGATACGAGTAAATCTCACTATGCTCAGGTGACTCAGTGTAATAAGCATGTGGACTACCTTCATGGGAGTAGTCTGAACTAGGAGCATGAGAGTCATTTTCTGAGACCAATGGAGTTAGTGGCACCAATGCTCTATTAAGGTTCTCTTCTATCACTGCATACTTAATTGGAATTACATTGGCAGGCGCTGGTGGTTAGTTTCCTAGGACTGGTTGTGGCCTATATGGTGCTTGATATTGTTGTTGTGGTCTATAATATGGCTGTTGGTATTGGTTCTGATACCTACCTTGTTGGTAAGGTTGCTGATAATTCTGTCTGACAGCTTGTCTATTGTATGGACAATCTTGAGCCGTGTGGTTCGTTTATTTTCTCTCAATAGTGCAATATGGAGCACTCCCTTCTCTCATGTTCTGGTTGTGCAATGGGCATACATTAGCCATGTGGTCACCTCTACAAGTATAACACCAATTCAATGAGGTGACTCTTGGTGTTTGTCTATTGTGAACTCCTAGCTTCTTGGCAACTTGCTCTACTATCTCATCCAACTCAGTGGAGGCTCTGGAGGTATGACTAGTCGAATTATCAGAGTCTTTATAGAGTTTGGATAGTCCTAACTCCTCACCCAAATTATCTTCTATGTCAACACACATCCGCACACAATCTTCTATGGATCTAGGCTCTTTCAAGTACACACATGATCTTAACTTGGTGCTCAATAAGCCATCTAAAAACAAAGACACTTGTTTGGCTGGTGTGGGTAACTCTAGAGCAGGGCATCTTTGTAGGTACTGTCTGAACCTTCTACCTGCTAGTCGCACTCTTTCTTGGGGTGTCTGCTTGAAGCTGTGGATCAAAGATGATGTGTTATGCCTGATACCACTCTTGGAAAATTCTACGATGAATTCGTCTAGCAGTTGACCTACATCGTGATAGTTGCGACTACTCAATGGTTGAAACCAAGCTAAGGCAGTGCCCTTAAGAGTCAAACCAAATGCCTCGTACTGGGTGAACAAATCCTCAACCTGTTCAGCTCTTCACACTTGTTTGAACTCGGCCACATGATCATAAGGATCTACTATCCCGTCAAAATAATTCTTCATTTCCTTGATCACTTGAGTGGGTCTAAGGGTTCTTGGGTGCTCTCGGGGTCTAGGCAATGAAAAATCATGTTCATCTCTTTGTTGCCTATATGCTTGATGTCTCTTTCTTTCAAGTCTTTCATTTTCAATTCCTAATCTATTTCTGCCCACAATGTGTGCAAAACTTACCTCAGGTCTCTCTCTAGTTCTTTCTTTCTAGGCTTCATGAGCTTGGGATGATCCTACTCCTTGGAGGCCATGGGAAACATTGGATCTTGGTGGAGGGAAACTCAATTCACTCTTCCAAGTATATGCATGTCTATCATGTTCTTTTACCAAGAACATTTTCTCTGATGCGTTATCCAGGTAGACCACTTTGCCTCATGTCTCTGGATCCTTGAACTCATAGATGATGATTATGCCCAATTGGCTAGGTTGATCTGGCTTGAACCTCCAAAAGGCTTCCTTTGTTTCTCTATTCAAGAATAGTTCTTCTATGCTTTTGTTGTCTTGAGGGATCCAATCTGGAGTGATCACTCTGGTCAAAACTGACTTACCTCTAGTAGTCTGGGGTCCTTGTCCTACATTTCCTTGTTCTAGGTCTCCTATCTCATTCTCAGGAATGATATTTCCAAACTCATTGGTCCTATCTAGTACGTTGGTGACCACATACAAGGTTCCTTCCTTATCAATGTATGAACCCTCTTCAAACTTGACTACTGGGTGTTCAAGTCCAAAGGGTTGATCTGGATTTTTGAGTTGGACCACTGATCGCCTCAGGCCATCCTCATAGATGCGAGCACCTAATCGGTTGGTCCGAATATATTCCAACTGTGTCTTATATGGACCTTCGCGTGTTTGTAGATAAACAGTTCCTGAGCCACCTGCAGGTTTCCCCATGCTAAAAGACATTTCTAAGTCACTTGTGTCAGAGCTTAGTACGTAAGGATATCCACTTAGTTGTTGTGCCCAAGACTTAGCTGTATGGTTGACACTTCCCTCAGAAGATCTAATGCTTTGTCTATCCTTGCCTAGGTGTCTACCAGATCTCAGGTATATAAGCTTTGTCTTCTAGTCCCAAAATTCCCCTTTGTATTGCTCAAAATCCCTTGGAGCCCCCTTGGTTTCCTAGTCCCACTTGAGGGTCAACTTCAAATTATCCTATCTAAAAATCAATGCGTTATTCTTATACAAAAACATTTGAGGCCATGTAGGATTCGAAACGAGCTTTCCAACGAGCTATGGAGCTCAAAAAATGGACTTTTGATGAAAAAGTTATGTCAAATCAGGCTCCTGGGGGTCAAAACAGGCAAACAGGGCCTTTTGGAAAAATCACAAAAATCGCGATTTTGAGGGATGATGAAAATTGCGATACTGAGCTCTTATGAAAATTGCGATTTTGAGGGATGATGAAAATCACGATGCTGAGCAACCGCAAAAATCATGATTTTGGTGAAATCATGAAAATCGCGATGCTAAGCACTGATGAAAATCGCAATTTTGAGCAATCCCCAAAAGATGCGATTTTGGTTGAGAATTGTAAAAAACGTGATTTTGAATGAAAATCGTGAAAAATGCGACTTTGAATGAAAATCGTGAAAAATGTGACTTTGGCTGAGAATTGTGAAAAATACGATTTTGAATGAAAATCGTGAAAAACGCGACTTTGGCTGAGAATCATGAAAGACGCGATTTTGAATGAAAATCATGAAAAACATGATTTCCAGTGAGAATCGTGAAAAACGCGATTTTGAGTGAGAATCATGAAAAATGGGATTTCAAGAATAATCACAAAATCGGGATTTTGAATGAAAATCATGTTTTCTCAAAATCGTCTTTTTGACATGAAAATCGCGATTTCGAATGAAAATCGTGTTTGGTCAAAATCGTGTTTTTGGTCTTAAAATCGCGATTTTGAGAATGACCATAAAATCACAATTTTGATTGAAAATCATGTTTTTGAAAATTGCGATTTTAGAGCCACAAAGAAGCGTGTCTTCACAAAATTATGTTTTTGGCTGAAAATCGTGATTTGTGAAAATCCCGATTTTGAGCCCACTTAAACTCGTGTCTTGAAAATCGCGATTCTAAGCAATCCCCAAAAGATGCGATTTTGGCTGAGAATCGTGAAAAACGCGATTTTGAATGAAAATCATAAAAAATGTGACTTTGAATGAAAATCGTGAAAAACGCGACTTTGGCTGAGAATCGTGAAAAACACGATTTTGAATGAAAATCGTGGAAAACGTGACTTTGGTTGAGAATCGTGAAAAACATGATTTTGAATGAAAATCATGAAAAACACGATTTTGAGTGAGAATCGTAAAAAACACAATTTTTGAGTGGGAATCGTGAAAAATGCGATTTTGAGAATAATCACAAAATCACAATTTTGAATGAAAATCGTGTTTTTGACATGAAAATCGCGATTTCGAATGAAAATCGTGTTTGGTCAAAATCGTGTTTTTGGCCTGAAAATCGCGATTTTGAGAATGACCATAAAATCGCGACTTTGCTTGAAGATCGTGTTTTTTCAAAATCATGTAAATCGCAATTTTGGATGAAAATCCTGTTTTTGAAAATTGTGATTTTGGAGCAACAGAGAAGCGTGTTTTCACAAAATCGTGTTTTTGGCTGAAAATCGTGATTTGTGAAAATCACGATTTTCAGCCCACTGAAAATCGTGTCTTCTCAGAATCATCTTTTTGAGAAATTTATAGAATCACGATTTTGAGCACAACCAGAGAATCAAGATTCTGAGAATGACCCCAGAATCCTCTCCTTTTCAAAAAGCTTTTAGGCGGGAAATAGAAAATCGTATTTTTTTGAAAGAATCTGAACTTTATCAAAATCACGATTTTCAATCAGAATCGTGTTTTTTTGGCGGGAAATTCAAATTTCTGAGCGCCGAGCAATGGAAACCTCCATATGTGTAGAAAATCATGAAAAAACATAGGCGCTTGCTCTCCCTTGCACTTCCTACCTCTTTCTCACATAATAATGCATGAAAAATGGTGAGAATGCACTAAAAACAAGAAATTTCTATGAAGAAGAAGATGGAAGAAGATGGAGATGGTGATGATGATGAAGATGAAGAGGAAAAATCAGAAAATGAACAGAAATGACAGTTTTTTACCTTCCAACGTTGCAAATCTACGACCTTACCATCACAACGCTCGTCCTCGAAGCTCTCTCCCCGGCAACGGCGCCAAAATTTGGTATAGCTCAACGTAAACACCACCTCTTTACTTGTCAATCTTCGGAGATGTGAGGACCGGTATGAAGACCATGAGCGAGAGAAGGCACAAGTGCGTGAGTGAAAGCACACAAGCATGCACACACATACACACACACACACACAAAGCAAGATCAAAGAGAGGAACAATGGAAAGCTTCTATTGCAAAACAAATCTCTTACAGAAGCTCTATTCTCTAACAAGCTAACCTCAAAAATGAGCTCTCTAGCTCTTTTTATAGGTTTTTGAGTAGTTTTGGCCCTGTCCAGACCTAGTGTCCGACCTAGTTAAAAATTAGGTTCCAGGGCTTATTTGAGGGCTCAAACGAAGTCTAAAAATTATGAAAATTGGTAGGATGATACTTCTAATACTCCTCAAGCTCGTGGATTCCTCGGCTTGAGCAAATTGGAGTTATAAAAATATGAAATGATATTTACAATGGCTTTTATTGATGAAAATCACTATTTTTATAGGGATTTCTTCTAAAAATTTGACATACACTTCTTGGAGCTCCCTATGTGCTCCTTCTTCTTGTGTTTCCACTTCTCTGATGTATTTATTATGCTTGTCCTTAACCTTGAGCTTCAACAGAAAGGAACTGCAAATTTTCTTGACTTGCCACATTATGCTTTAGCTAATACTTATCTAGTTCTCAACTAATCATACTTAGTTTATAGATGATAACAAGTAGCTAAGAGGTGATAATAATCAACTAATACTCAAGTATTTACTCAGTTTATAGTACTTAACTAATAGGTTCTAACAATAACCTATCAAATTTGAATAGTAGTAACTAATGCTTTAGCTATTTCTTAGCTACCTAGTTAGTTCTCAACTAATAGTATGTAGGTAATAGGTGATAACAGTTAGCTTCTATCTATGTAAAGTATTTACTTACATATTTATTTCTTATCTACTTTGTAGTACTACCAACAAGTGATAAGAATCAACCAAAGTAGCTAACATGTGATAACAATCAACTAATACTCAATTATTTACTTAGTTTATGGTACTTAACTAATAGGTTCTAACAATAACCTATCAACTCTGAATAGTAGTAACTAATGCTTTAGCTATTTCTTAGCTACCTAGTTAGTTCTCAACTAATAGGACTTAGGTAATAGGTGATAACAATTAACTTAAATTTATGTAAAGTGGTTACTTACATAGTTATTTCGTATCTACTTTGTAGTAGCTAGATACATTATACTTTATCTAATACTTAGATAATTCTCAGCTAATAGCACTTAGCTAACTGGAAATAACAATTAGCTAATACTTAGGTTTTTTCTTAGTTAATAGTTATTAACTAATTGATTATAACAATTAGCTATCAACTTTGATTAATAATAATTGGTACCATGAACTATTTCTTAGCTACCTAGGTATTTCGTAGATAATAGTACTTATCTAACAAGTGACAATGGCCTAAATCTATGTAAATTAGTTACTTACACAACTATTTCTTAGCTAGTTTGTAATAGCTAAACACATTTTACTATAGCTAATACTTGATCCAAGCTATATCTAAGCTAATAATGCTTAGCTAAAGAGTAATAATAGTTGGATAATACTTAGGTATTTTATTAGTTAATGGTACTTAGCTAATAGGTTATATCAATTAGCTAGCAACTTTCAATTGTAGTAATTGATACCTTCAGCTATCTCTTAGCTACTTAGCTATTTCTTAGCTAATAGTACTTCGCTAATAGGTGACAACACTTAGCTTGATTCTATGTAAAGTGGTTACGTACACAACTATTTCTTAGTTACTTCTTAGTAGCTAAACACATTTTACTTTAGGTAATGCTTAGCCATCTTTTAGGTAATAGTACTTAGCCATCTTGCACATGAATTTCACAGTTGATAGTACTTAGCTAATAGGTTATAAAAATTAGCTATCAACTTTGAATAGTACTAATTGATACCTTGATCTATTTCTTAGATACCTAGCCATTTCATAGCTAATAGTTCTTAGCTATTAGGTGACAACAACTATCTTAAATCTATGTAACGTAGTTACTTACATAGGTATTTGGTAGATACTTTTAGTAGCTAAAGACATTTGACTTTAGCTAGTACTTAGCTATTTCTTAGTAGATAGTACTTAGCTAACTGGTGAAAACTATTATCTAATACTTATGTATTTTCTTAGTTAAAAGTACTTAGCTAATAGGTTATAAAAATTATTTATCAACTTTCAAAAGTAGTGACTGGTACATTCAACTATTTGTTAGTTACTTTGAAGTAGCTTTCATCTTTGAATAATAGTTTTTTTTATTAAGGACCAATTTGATATAAATACTAACCATTCATGTTTATGTTATAGGTGCAATTGAGACATTGAATCCATCAAACACAAGGATCAACAAGCAAACAAATTCTACTATAAATGATTATACAATCATGGCAAAAGGTAAACTTGTCTACATCAAAAATACTTACAAGTGTGCCATCTATTGTTCCTTGCCCGTCCATGATGGATTTCATACCAGAAACATCTAGTGTCAAACATATGCATGATGTTGAGTCTACCCACATAGATTTCAATAGTGATTGAGACCAAATGATAAATGACTTCTTGATGCCATTGAACCTCTCTAACGTTTTTAGCTATCCCTAATTCTTGTGAAAATGCTACGGTAGCACTTGAAGAAATTCATGTGCAAGAGAAGTCTCATTCTCTCACTCTGGATAAGAGTAGTACCCCTAGTTCTTGTGAAAATGCTACGGTAGCACTTGAAGAAATTCATGTGCAAGAGAAGTCTCATTCTCTCACTCTGGATAAGAGTAGTACTCCTAGTCACAAGTCAAGATTGAGGAAAGTGAACTAGCTATTTTGGAGACAATGTAACTTGTAAGTGAATACTCTAAAGACACTCCATCCAATGGATGAATCACAAAAATAAAATTCAACATCTTACAAGGAAGAGGTAGAAGAATTTAGCAAGCATATGTTTTCACTTATGGAATGTTGAATTATTTAAGTTTATTCTTTTGAAATTTTAATGTGTTTTATGTTCTAGTTTAGCAGATGAAGGTTTATGAGGGTGTGGATGGGAATGGACCTATTTTGATGCATCTCGATATAAATAGAGAAATTAAATTGTCCATATATTTTGTAAATAAAAGACCCATATATTAATCCGAATTGCTAAATGTGTTAGTAGTTGAAAATGGAGACCATCCAATGAACTTGGCCTTAAATTGGAGGAATTCTTTAGGTGTAGTTAGAGAAGGATCTTCTACTAGTACATGAAGCTTATGGGGATCCACTTGAATACCCTTATCAATTGTAATATGAACCAATAATTTTCCATAGGAGACTACTAAAAGCGACTTGGCTGGATTTAGGCAAAGACAAAGTTCCCAAAAATTACTCAAATAGAGTCTAAGCTACTCCGAATTCTCAATCACATACCCAAAAACAAAAAACTCATCCAAAAGTTCCAACATGGATGAGGTCAAAAAAGGAGGAAATATCTCTTGCATACATCGTTGAACGTTACTCCATGTGATACATAACTAGAACCGGATTATTGTGCATGCATAAACATCACAATTGGTTATAAACACTATCTTAGGTATATCTTGCTCAACCATTCTGGCTTGTTTATACCCAATGTATCCATCAAAGAGGGAATATATTTCTCATCCTGCTACATCATACAACATACTATCTAGAAACGAGAGTGGCAATGGGTCAAGTTTTTTAGCTTCATTCAGTTTTTGGTAATCCACATAGATCAACAACTCCTTATTTTCTTACGAACAATGACAATGGGAGATACCCATTCCACATGATCTATTGGGACAATAAAAACAACTCATACCAATGATAAAACTCTTCATTAACTTGCTTGCCAGAGTATGGGGGCTAAGCTAATATATTAACCCGTGATTTTTTCCTATCATAGAAACACTAACTTCCCACTTCTTCTTGAAATTACGCCACTTATCGTAAACCTCTCTGCATAGAGTCCTATTATCGATTCTTATAATACACACTTGATATTTTTCTTAATAACATATTTGATATTCTAGGATTAGGAAACTCATAGTTACTATTAATTCAATTTACTACGTACTCTGTTTGTTGACAACTTTAAATATTAGAATAGACAAGCATAGGAATATAGAAACTTGGTCTAAATTACTATATAGCTACAATAGATAAAGAGGAACACCGTATAGCTACATGCTACGGTTAGAACATGACATACTTCAACTAAATACAATTCTTTTCTCCTTTGGCCTTTTTAATTTATGGTAGCACTTCAATATTACAAATAATTTAAGTATGATTTCGGTGGCTAAGAGTGTGCTCATGATCTACATGACAATTTTTCAAAGTAACTCTTTGTTTTAGATCTAAAGATTTACTCATGTGTCCATCTCCTAGTTGTAGTTTTATGCACATTGGCTTGAGTTTTGGCTTATTGCACTTACTATAAGTATTTCTCTTATCACCCTCACTATACTAAACAACCTTGTCTAAGGGTATTTGTCTTACATGAGTATCAAGTTTAGTTTTCTTGGGGCCTAAACTTGCTTACATAGCAATGTTATCCTGCTAGTGAGACTTGAGTTTCATCAACTTTGCTTTGAGAGTGCATTTTACCATACCTTCTTAAGATATTTTAGAGTTCTATGGGAACCATTTTGAGTGTTTTTATTTGACCTCAATAGGATGGCTTTATTACATTTAGAAACTAGGTAAGGTAACAAGACTAAAATTCTCACAATAAAAGGTTTCCTCATTGAAAGGGCCAATTCTTTGGACATACAAATTAGTCCTAGTGTTATGTGTCCATGTTTCTAGTTCTATAAAGCTCAATTTTTCTACTTTTCACTTCTTCCATTTTGCTTCTTAAACTTCATTACATTGTTGATCTTTCCATGATGAAGTTGGAATCAAAATCCTCATTTTTCTCATGACGAAGGTGAGTAGAATACTTGCTAAAGTGGGTTCTAGGGGTGTTTAAGAGTGCATTATGGGTTATATTCTTGTGATCTCTCCTTCACTACTTCGTAAGGGCGAATGAGGAATACAAACCTTCAGACGAGGTACTGTATCCTTAATGATTGATTTTTTAATTCACAACTAAATTGATATGGATGGAGGAACCCATGTAGGATTGGCTTGTCGATTGAACCTTTGATAGATGGGATGTCCTTGCATGTGTTGGAGAATCAAAGGGTGTGTCAATTATTGGAACATGGGCTGTAGAACGTGCATATGCAAACTAGAACTAGGTACCTTTTCTAGTAATTGTTGAGACACTTCAATCACTATGAAATGTGTCCAATATTTTTTTCTAATTCAAGTTCGGGATACCATTTTTTGTGATGCTTTATGAAGTTTCATGATACTATCCTAGCTTGATACGATTTGAAGAGCATTTGCAAATCCTCAAGCATTGAGGTTTCCAAAATTGAACTTTCCATTTATCTCTTGTTGGAGTCTTGCTTTCTCTAGTTCCTTGGATCCAACCCTAAGTTCTAGCACATAGTTGTGGAGCTATGAAATAAAGTGTGAGATCAAGCTAGCCAGTTGGTCTAATTTCTTCTTTAATGAGCTACCTCTACTTGTACATTTCTCTTCCATGTGGGTTTTCTTGTTTTTTGATTATCAATGACACTGATCTCTTCTACTTCATCTATGTAATTGCTTTGTTTCTTAGGTTCTTTTTTCATTTCTCTTGTGATTTTTCCATCTTTTTCTAGATGATTCTCGATTCTCTTGACCTTTATAGAAATCGTGAGCATTGTTTATTTTGAGTGTGGGGTTTTTCTTGCCATCATATGATCACTTGAATGGGCTTAGCATTGTTAGTATTACTCCTAAAGGATATGTGATAAAGCACATCTAGAAATGTTACTTTCACAAATATAGGATTCTTGGGACAAACCTTGAAAACATGGTCAACCCCACGACCTTCAAAAATCCCATAAGCAGGTTTTTGTGGATTCGACTGTGCTTATGCTAGAGGCTTGTTGCAAGTGAAGTGTTCTTAATTGCATCTAAAGCATGTACAATTTGGTATAGTTGTCTTTGTTGAGGACCCATGTGGTTGCTAGTACTTGCAATGTCAGGTAGGCTCTGGTTGTCATACATCAGGTAACAACCACTTTTGAAGGAAGGCCATGTGCCAAGCTTATCACTATCAACAAATTACCTACACCATTTGAGTTTGATCAGAGTCTCATAGTGGAATGATGGCAGGAAGGGCTGAAGAGAACCAGTTCTTGATGCTCTAATACCACTTGAAGTGGTGCACATAGATAGAGAAGAAGCAATAGCTATGGTGAAGATAGAGTAAAGAGAGAGATATATGGGTGGATATGAACAGAGTAGTGCGCCTTACATTGATTTGAGAAATGGTTACATTTATAGTGTTGAATGAAATTTTTGGTGGTTCACATGACTTCTGACTAGTGCTCTCACATATGACATAAATTCTAATAGTCACAATCACATATGACAAAAGTGGTTTCGATTCCCCCCTTTTTCCTAGCATAAAAAAACAAGTTTGAATGCTACATTGGGCATGCCTCATTGGGATATTTAGTGTGCCATATTAGGCTACCTCATTGGGTTTGTTATACCACATTGGGTTGATCTACCACATTGGGTGATTGAAAACTTCATTGGTTTGTGTGAGCTTGTTTGGTCATGTGCGAAAGCTAAATCTATCACATTGGATAGTATGCTCTATTGGCTTGTATACAGTTGTGATTTGGATTCTCCATACTAGGTTGCTAGGGGGTAGTTTTCTTTGCCTTGAATATTGTCGAAAATCGTATTAGGTTGGCTTGCTAGTTGCACACCGTTTGAATAGATTCACTCATCATTGATTTTTTCGCACATTCTTTGGCACATGGAATGTAATTGGGAAATTTTTTATGTTAAAAACACTCGATAAAACAATCCCATATATACAAAGAGCTCATACCTAGATGCCTAGGATTTATTATAGAGCTTTAAGAGCTTGAATTATTAGTATTATTAATATTTTTTTCTCACAACTCTTCTTTATGCTATTAGTGTTGCACGCATGGCTATCGAGACAATCTAGGAACACAAATATTTATTATCCGAGCAAATTACTCAAAGGCATTGTGCCTCCTCTACAAGAAGGGTTCTTTCCATGGGTCCAAGAAGCTGGGTTGGTTAGAAAGGATCAGATTCTTCAGCACACCGGTCTGGTTTCCATAGTTTACATGATCTTTCTCAGCTGCAAAATTTTTTCTCTTTGACATTAGAGATCTGTCCATTTGAACCAAAGCCATTACTCATGTATTTGAAATTATATTAGAAGCAGTACTGTTCATGATCCAAAATCCATCTCCCTAGAAGATATGGTCAACGAGTTCTTTGAGGAGGAACTCAAAGTTAGAACATATGGTCGTGCCCGTTGCAATTGCATGGATGGTGTGAGAGATGAGCATCAATCTATAGATAATGACAAGTCCCAAGACTCACAAACTTGGGCGGACATGCATGTCAACAAAATGGTAGAGGGCATGATTTACCATTCAGGTGATCCTGATCTATCTCTTTTTTTCAATGAGAAGTTGAGGTAGAAGTGGAAGAAAGTCGACAATGGCAACATGCAACTCCAGTTATTTTGCAAGCAGTAGTGCGTTCTCAACCAATGAAACAATGCTCACAACATAGAAAATGGGCATCCATATCTTGCTTCAAACTATTCCCACCACGTCCTGCTTCACGTTCTTCAGAGAAGGCTTGACATACCTCATTCTCAATCAGTTGCTCGATGACGTGCACCCACGAGCTCTGTTATCGACATGACGCAATAGTGAAGTTATGATCAAGGTGACAATGCCAAAAATGTCCATGGTGATTCTTCAGATCAAGCAAAGAAGGTAGAAAAGAAGAAATGGTAGACTCAAAGAGGTATGACAGGAAGGGCCAAAGAAAACAAGTTCTTGATGCTCTGATACCACTTGAAGTGGTGCACACAGATAGAGAAGAAGCAGTGGCTTTGGGGAAGATAGAGTAAAGAAAGAGATGTATGTGTGTATATGAACATAGTAGTGGGCCTTACATTGATTTGAGAAATGTTTACATTTATAGAGTGTCGAATGACAATTTTGTGGTGCAAATTAGTCCAAGTCTACATACTTGGACAATTAGCATTTATCTCATATAGTCACATATGACAATTCCCTTGTAAAAATCAATTTACTTTTATCCTTGTAAAAGTGCATATGTTGATTGCACTACCCTCACATGGAGTTAGGAGGAATCAAATATTGAATTACTTGGTAGTTGATTTATGAGAAAGTAATTCCTCAAGTTTAGGATTCACTTTATGGTAAGAGCTTGAATTTGAATTCAAAAGTTGGCTCCAACTCCAAGCTATAAAAATGGATCAAAATCTCACGTGAGTTAGAGCCCAATTTTGAGATCATTTGAGAGGGGTTTTCTATTATTATTGAGCTCATTCTATAGCTCCCCCACTACGCTCCCATTGTGCACTTATACATTGCCAATGCCAGTGTAATTCTATGTGATTTAATATGTATACATTGATCACATCTCTATCTCACTTCTCTGTTAAGTTCTTCTCAGAACAATGATCTTCTGAGACTTGGTACTCAGTGCATAGTTGATCATTTGATGTGATTTAACATGGTACACATTATCTTTTTCATATCTACAAAGTTTCCTTCTCATTTGTTTCTCAATCTGGAGATATCTTCACAACGCACCTCACTAGTCTACATACTGCTGAAGCCCAAAATTGTCGGGATGGTCTATTGATTTGCTAAACACAATTCTCACAATAAACTTGATCATTTCCAATGAAATAATTTGTGATTCGTAGCTACCTAAGTTAATTAGATACTCCCAAAAGTAATTTAATCAATTGCTAGTAGATTGAGAGCATTGTTTGTTTTACTGAACATGTATAGATGCCAAAATAACAGGTCCTAGCTCATACATAAATTTTCTACTCATCTGTTTTGATTCATTGATTAGAGGATCATGCTGCAAAGCACTTAGGTGATTATTTGTGATTATTGGGAATCTCAAAGGGTCTTATCTACTCTCCATAGCTTGTTCTTGGCTAGTGTAAAACAAGATTTTGCAGCACCACTTCATCTCTAAAATCTATCCACCATCTCCTCCAACAATGGTATCAAAATGACATCAAGCAAAATGGGAGATGGATTTACATCATTCATTGACAAATTGGACAGGACCAACTATCTAGCATGGTACCTAGAGATGCAAGATTATCTTCAAGGAAGAAGATTATATGGACACATCTCTGGAGATGAGGAAATGCCAATATTCAAAAGAAAACATTAACCTACAAGAGAAGAGTAAGAAAAGCTAACTACATGGTGTGCAACAGATGCTCCAGCCAGTTCTTATATACTTAACTCAATATCTTATTTCTTATTACCTCACATTAGGAATTGCAAGTCCTCCCAAGAGACTTGGGATGTAATTTCTTCATACTTCTCATCAAATACAAGGACTAGGAAGAACGAACTTTGGATGGAGTTCAGAACCTTGAAGAAGCAACGAAAGAAAAGGTTGGCTAACTATGTGACCAAGATGAAGGATATAGCTGACCAACTTGGAAGCATTGGAGAAGAAATAGAAAAAGATCAGATAGTAAGGTGGATCATAAATGGCATCAAGGTTGATGATCAGTGGAAGTCCTTCACCGTAGCAATGGACCTCTATATGGACATACAGATACATGACCTCAACACATTGATGGGGAAACTCTTCACACATGAGACAAAGCTCAACAACGATGGAGACAAATCTAGAGGTAATCATTCTTCTACCCTTTACACGGATAGAAATAAGAGTAAGGATAAAGGCAAAGGTAAAAAGAATGAAGAAGAGGCAAGTACCTCTCAAGTGAACTTCATGCTACTCATACAAGGGCAGACATCTCATATAGTGTGGGAGTGCTTGGTCAGTTCATGCACTCACCGAGAAGACCACACATGGATGCGGCTAAGAGAGTACTTAAGTATCTCAAAGGTACAATCAATGACGGTATATTCTATCCTTACTCTTCAGATTTGGATATCAAAATCTACTCAGATGCAGATTGGGCAGGAGCTAAGGATGACAGAAAAAGTACATCTGGTTACTTAGCATTTGCAGGTTCGAAGCTAGTGTCATGGAGTTCCAAGAAGCAACCAACAGTTGCTTTATCTTCAACTGAAGCAGATTACAGAGGCTTGACCATAGCAACTCAAGAGGCAATATGGTTAAAAGCATTGTATACAGATTTGGGACTTGTGAGTTCCAAACCTCACATATTTGGAGATAATGTAAGTTCCATGCATCTAGTGGCAAATCCTATTTTCCATGCAAGAACCAAGCACATAGAAGTCCATTACCACTTCATCAGGGAGAAGCTCATGGCAAAGGAGATTGACATTTGTTTTGTTCCTACTGAAAAGCAAGTAGCAGATATGATGACAAAGGCACTTGATGGAATAAAGCTTTGTAGATTCAAAGCTATGGCAGGTATTCAACCTATCAGAGAATGAAGACTCAAGCATACTTTAGCTTGAGGGGGAGCTGTTGGAACATCAAGCTTACACTATGCTTGAGGTGGATTTGATCTACATCAAAGGCTATCGCGTCGAAAGAATATCCGTTGGAGAGTTCTTTTTCATATGCTCATTTATTGTATTTTTTGAGAATATTTTGATGGCTCATTTACCATTGTAAAAGCCTTGAATTGTACACATGTAAAGGTAGAAAGATAGAGCCCAAATCCCACGAATTTGTGGTGGTTGAAGTTGCATTCAATCAAGCAATCAATCACCTAAAAGTAGATCAATCAAGATCTTTACTTTTCCTAGATTGTAGGGAAGTGAATTGATTCCCTCCAACAACCATTCCCACCTTCATTTGAATTCAAATTCAAGTTGTAAAAGTCTTGGAACACTCGTAGAGGCTATATAAGGAGTTGAAATCACTTGTATTATACATGGAAGCAATATACATACACTTGTGACCATCATTGTCTTGCTCCTTCAATTTTCTGCATCATCTTCTTCGCCAACAGTAATCTTGTAGAGGCTGCTGCTCTCTCTTCAGAGCTTCAAATTGAGTGCAAGAGAGTTCATTGGAAATTTATTAGTGTCTAGTTTATGCCTGTAAATTTTCAAAGCATTTGGTTCAGCAGATTTGGAGAAATCTCAGTTTTTCTGCCTCGGGGTCAATCTCTGCATATTCCTGAAAAATAGGAAGTACCACCTGTGAATGTCGCATTCATTCCTATAGCATATTTTGCTTATTCCTTATATTTTTGTGCATTCCATACACTCAACCCTATGTGTATCACTCCCATAAAAGGATTTTTTCTAATTGTAATCACGCTGGTCGCTATGGGCATTTGAAGTTCATTGTCTCTTCCATAGATAGTAAGTTTTTTGAGCTAGTCGACTCGCGAACCTATCTGTTTTGTATCGACTCATTCTCCTTGATGCTCCAAGGTACATAGTGTGTTTCTTTGCACTTATAGCATGCCTATAAGGTCTATTTGAGTCTCTATAAGCTCAAGGGCTGGTCTTGTGCCGGTTGGCTTGACCAAACTTCGTCGCCTCGAAACACACTTCTCTACCTTCGACAAGCTTCTCCAAGTTCCTTCAGTTTTTTGTTATGGTTGGCACATATAATACCTTATTTAAAAGGTTCATATTACCATCAGATGCTTTAACCTTTCCAATCTTGTTAATAGAGTGCCTAGTATCATCACCTGTCTCAACTTCTTGCTTCCCTTTAGGTTCTTCAAGATCAAATAACAATTCTTCATTTCCAGGCACATGATTGGAACAACCAGAATCAATATAGAATAGATGCTCATCATCTTTACCTTGGTTGGATGTCATGTTCATGATCAATCAAGAATCCTCTAGTTCTTTTGTATATTTATTATAATCTCTTCTACCTCTAAAAACTCCTTGATAGTTGTTGTTGTAGCCTTGGTTATAGTTGTGATGGTAATTGCTTCCTCCATTAATAAACCTACCTCTGGATTGTCCATAGCCTCCTTTGTGGAAGCCTCTTCCTCTCTGATTCTTTGTGTTCTTGAAACACTCTGCAGTGGTATGATTGTTCAAGCCACAGATATTGCAAGGTGAAGAATTGTATGATCTCCCCCTTCCTTGCTTTCCTCCTCTACCCATTTCTCTAGTAAACATCTTCCTCTACCTTTGATACTCTTTTATGTCTTCAATTTTCTCACCTTCATAAACACTAAGTTTATGATTCATCTCCAAAGGTGTACCTGCAGGTTTAGTGTCCTCCATTTTGAACTTGAGAAGAAGATCCTGAATGTATCTTCTTTGAGTCAAATACATTCCTTCATCTGTATATATCACCTGCATACCTAGGAAATATGTGAGCTCACCTAGGTCACTGATTTTGAACCCCTCTTGCATGTGTCTCTTGATCCTTTGAATGCCATTTAGATCATCACCTGTTACAATAATATCATCTACATATACACATAGATAGATAACCTCATTGTGATCTCTTTTGATGAATAGAGAAGGATCTGAGCTGCTAGCTTTGAACCCTTGATCTTGAAGATATGTAACCAACCTGTAATTCCAAGCTCTTGGAACTTGTTTCAATCCATACAATGCTTTCTTAAGTCTGCAAACATAAGATGGATGATTAGGGTTTTCAAAACCTGGTGGTTGTGACATGTATACCTCTTCACTTATCCAACCATTTAAGAATGCATTTTTCACATCAAGTTGGAGGAGTCTCCAATTCCTTGCAGCAGCTACACTTATCAATGTCCTGATTGTAGTCATCTTTGCAACTGGTGAGAGTGTTTCCTCATAGTCTATACCATGAGTTTGGGAGCATACTTTGGCAACTAATCTTGCCTTGTACCTGCAAACTGATCCATCTGAATTTCTTTTAACTTTATATACCCATCTGCAACCAATTACCTTTTGATTTGGCAACATTGGAATCAAATCCCAAGTGTCCATTTCCTTCAATGCATCTATCTCTTCGTTCATGGCCTTTTCCCAATTAGGGTTTCCCTTTGCCTCTTCATAGGTTGAGGGTTCCTCTGAAATAGAGTCTTTTGCCAAGTAGATTGAATGCTTTGTAACAAATACATATATCCTTCAAGGTTCTTTCATTCACATGAGCAAGTCTCTTATGCCACACTTCAAGCTCACTTAGGGTTTGAGACCCAAAGTTGAATAGAGCTATGTTCCTGGTATCTCTTACTTCAAAAGTAAAGAGCCTACCATGCTTCTCACCTCAGGCTATCTTCTTGAAGCCTTGACATGGATCTTCCACAAAAGCTCCATGTTGGGTGAACCTAACTTGCAAGCCTTTTTCAACTGTTTGGCCTACACTTTTTAGGTTTTTAGTGATAGTGGGTACATAGAGAACCTTACTCAGAATGTTTGTCCTACCATTGGAAGCTTTGACATTACCAATGTTCTCCACATTGTGCTTTCTGTCATCCCCTGTTTGCACTTCATGTCTATGCTTTGGACTTTCCAAGTCAGATAGAAGAGCAATGTTGCCTGCAACATGATTCGAGCATCTTGAATCTATGTAGAACAAATGATCATCTTCTTTACCTTCTTTGTGGCTTAGATTCATAAGAAGTAATGAGTCTTCATGTGGTTGATCTTCTGAATAATTGTTGTAGTCCCTTCTATTATAGCTTCTATTGTTATTGTTGAAGTTGTGTCCACCTCTGCCTCTATTGCCGCCATATCCACCTCTTCCACTTCCTTTCTGGGTCTTCCCATTGAACCAGCAATTCTGAGTGGTGTGGTTGGTCTTATCGCATATGGCACAAGGTTGAACATTGTGACCTTTGGCTTTGTCTTGCTTTGGTCCTTTCTTCTTCCCTTTCCACTTGCTCTTGCTTGCGAAGTTGGCTTGAGAAGTCTCTTCTTCATCTTCTTCCTTCTTCTTGCCTTTCTGCCTCTTATCCTTCTTATCTGCATATAGAGCACTAGTTGAATTACCATGATAAGAGTTACCTTCCTTTATGCTATTGTTAGCTTCTTGATTGAAGAGTTGTCCAAGAAAGATGTTGAAGTCTGAAGTCTGCATATCCATGATGAGATCTTAAGCCGTCGTGAAGGATTGCCATTGCTTATCACTTCGAATGCCGTTGCGAATTTGTCTCATGATGACCTCTTCTTCAATCAGCTCTCCAATGGATGCTAACTGATCCGCAACCTCCTTGACTTTGGTAACAAACTCTGTGATGGTTTGTTTAGGTGTCTTCTTCATTTGGTTGAACTTGTTCCAAAGATGATTCTTTCTTGCTTTGGTACTAGCAAAAAAGAAAGTCTCCAGGGCATCCCAAGTCTCTTGAGATGTCTTGCATCCTCTAATATGTGGTAATAGAAAGTCAGATATAGAGTTTAGTATGTACGACCTTGCTTGAGCATCCCTTGCGCACCAAAGTGTGAGCTTATCTGTCTCCTCTTGTGTAGGTCCTCCTTTGGATCTTGGAATAGGCATAGCTTCATCACCTGCTACAATTCCATAAAGATTTCTACCTTGCAAATAGGCCTCCATTCTGATTTGCCAAGCCACGTAGTTGTGTCGATCAAGCTTCTCGATCATTGAGGGAAAGCTGTCACCCATCTTGAACTAGCTCTAATACCACTGAAGGAACTTGGAGAAGCTTGTCGAAGGTAGAAAAGTGCGTTTCGAGGCGACGAAGTTTGGTCCAGCCAACCGGCACAAGACCAGCCCTTGAGCTTATGGAGACTCAAATAGACCTTATCGGCATGCTATAAGTGCAAAGAAACACACTATGTACCTTGGAGCATCAAGGAGAATGAGTCGATACAAAACAGATAGGTTCGCAGGTCGACTAGCTCAAAAAACTTACTATCTATGGAAGAGACAATGAACTTCAAATGCCCATAGCGACCAGCGTGATTAAATTAGAAAAAACTCCTTTTATGGGAGTGATACACATAGGGTTGAGTGTATGGAATGCACAAAAATATAAGAAATAAGCAAAATATGCTATAGGAATGAATGCGACATTCACCGGTGGTACGTCCTATTTTTCAGGAATACGCAGAGATTGACCCCGAGGCAGAAAAACTGAGATTTCTCCAAATCTGCTGAACCAAATGCTTTGAAAATTTACAAGCATAAACTAGACGCTAATAAATTTCCAATGCGTCCTCTTGCACTCAATTTGGAGCTCTGAGGAGAGAGCAGCAGCCTCTGCAAGATTACTGTTGGTGAAGAAGATGATGCAGAAAATTGAAGGAGCAAGTCAATGATGGTCACAAGTGTATGTATATTGCTTCCATGTATAATACAAGTGATTTCAACTCCTTATATAGCCTCTAGAAGTGTTCCACAACTTTTACAACTTGAATTTGAATTCAAATGAAGGTGGGAATGGTTGTTGGAGGGAATCAATTCACTTCCCTACAATCTAGGAAAAGTGAAGATCTTGATTGATCTACTTTTAGGTGATTGATTGCTTGATTGAATGCAACTTCAACCACCAAAAATTTGTGGGATTTGGGCTCTATCTTTCTACCTTTACATGTGTATAACTCAAGGCTTTTACAATGGTAAATGAGCCATCAAAATATTCTCAAAAAAAACAATAAATGAGCATATGAAAAAGAACTCTCCAACGGATATTCTTTCGACGCGATAGCCTTTGATGTAGATCAAATCCACCTCAAGCATAGTGTAAGCTTGATGTTCCAACAAAAATCTACACTACAATAGATTGACTGTATACCGAGGTTTTTATCGAGGGAAATGAACACGTTTATTTTTGTCGTGATGTCGGTGTAGCTGTCCGTATGCCCGTCGGTACTAAAGTGCCGGTATTGGCGTCGGTATGGGCATCGGTATGGGCATCGGTATAAGCGTCGGTATAAGCATCGGTAATACCGACGCTCATATCGACACCCATAGCCACGCCTCTACTGGGTGCACCGTCGCATATACTGGTGCCCGCTGGGTGTACCGACACTTATTACGATGACATTACTAGGTGTACCATCGCGTATACCGACGACCATATCTGGGCAGAGTGTGTTGTCTTTTGCTACAACAACATTACCATGATGTTGCTTAACAAAAGATAGTACACTTTGCCCAAAAAGAATCGAGTACATGTGATGTGTACTCTAATGTCAACTGAAATATGATTTCATAAAACAGAATATTATTGGACACAAAAGAGATAATCAGAATCAACCATGAACCATGTACAAAAAAAGTGATATATTTCATAAATGAAGCATGTACAAGTGTGTGGCAAACCACTGTCATATATGACGCTTTTACAAAATGTTGCAAAGCAATGCATTGCCATATAAAAATCAAATACAAAATTTTGGTGTGCCACTGCCATACACATGCAAAGAACGCTCCATATCAACAGTCCTGCAACAAAGAACATTAATGGAATGAGATAAATTCACATGAAATTACAAACAACAAGTAAAATCCAAGTTTATAAATTAATCACCTCATCGTAAACGCTCCCGTGAAACGACCGCACCCCATCCCTCCAAGTCCTCTAATAGTGCAGCCAATCCATGACGATATCCCTAAGCCTCCTCCGTTCGTGTTGGAGGACGACCCATTGCTAGCTCTTGCAACAAATATACAAAACATTAGAGGAACATACATGAGAAACTCAACACAAATAAATTCAATAAATGAAATGGTACTTACAAACTCATAATACGTCGTGTCATATCCGCCGCTGCCCAAATGTGACGGTCCAACCATATCTAAACGTGTGGCTATGGCATCTCGCTGCTGGCGATATCGGTCAGGAGTCTACTGCTGCTCATCGCGAATCGGATCCCATTCCTCAGCATCTAACCATACAAGCTTTCGTAAGCCTCCTTTGAAAGCATCACGAGCCTTGGATTGTCGATGGGACATAGCCTGACGTGTGGTGTACAGAATCCACTCTGAACTGACAAGAGACTGTCCATCGGCTGGTCGGAACTCCTGATAAATCATTTGTGTAATATAATTCTTCCGATCTTTATCCTGTTCACTCCATTTCAGCATGATGGAGTGTCCAAACTATATGGAGAAAAGCTGTCGTATACGTGCACGCATTGCTTTGCCAGCCGCATCCATCATCAGAGCTCCATCTTGGATACTATACACCTTGGAGTCATCATGGTCATGAGCACCCCAAGGTGTATGTGGTGTTCCACGTGGTGTACTGCGTGGCGTACCTACATGTGAGGTACTCATCCTAGGAGTAGAAGCACGCGACACAACGTCCGTCGCACTGCCTCCACAACAGCCGCCTCCTCTAGACCTACCTGTAGATCCACTCTTAGAACCTCCTACTCCAGAGCATGACCTCGACCTACGAGATGGGCCAAAACGTGTATCGCGTTGAGGCATCGAATGCACATGTCTACTACTAGACCCAGTAGGAGATTGCTGAAAAGATGGTTGTGGTGGAGTCACAAAGCTAGGAGACATACCTCCTCCGGGAGTGGCACCACCCGCAGGAGTGACACCGGCGGGAGTGAGGCCGATAGGAGTGAGGCTGCCAAGAGTGAAGTCGGGAGGAGTACTACCACGAGCGATCCAATACTGTGACACAGCGGCCATATATACGGGAGGTACCTGAGAGATGAACTCTAAAAACTTCTCCTCTTTCATGGAATGTGGAGCGACTGGAGGATTGTCTCCCATCGTGCTCTGTAATAAAAGAACTCAAAAAATTAGCATGTGATAATAAAGGTAATATAGAGAATAAACAGAAAAAAAAACAAAAATTAGTACGTACAAGTGTTTTATTCAAAAATCCTCTAATCTAGCATCCTCTTGAAGATCCGATGCATCGAGAATATCTATCTCTATATTGATTGCTTCTAAATCGCTTGCTATGCTGGTTTCTTCCTGATCATCGTCTATTGCTTCGTCTTCTCGAACAATGACCTCTTCTTCAATGACCTCTTCTTCAATGACCTCTTCTTCTCGAACAATGATCTCTTCCTCCTCGACTATCGAATGAATCTCTGAGTCCACTACAGATGGACTTTCTTCTACATCTATGTTCTCATAAATTTTTCTACTACGTGGGGCGACTTGTAAAACAAATAGCCACTCTGGTTCTTTTGAATCTGGTATAAAAACAACTGGCTCACAATGTTTGGGAAGTACAAATGTATCCCTTTCATCCGTCCATAATTTTGTAGAGTCGACTTGAAGCAAACCGCTTTTATCCCGCCTCACTGTTGCGTTTCTTCCAGAGGTGACTACTTTGAACCATTTCACATCAAAAACAGAAGAATCAGACTTCCTAAAAGATAGTTTCAAGATTTCTTGAATCACACCACAATAATCTAGCTGGCCTACTTGAGCATTATCATCTCTTGCACTCGCTCTACTTTTTTGCAAAAAGTTCACCATCACCCCACTATCAAAAGTAGACCTATTTTTATCGATTCGTGCGATCCGAAAGTGTCCCTGAGACCATAGTGCACCGTATTTAGTATACTCCCAATCACATCCCTTTGCGAGTTCTTCTTCTTCTTTAGAGATATCTTCGCCCGCTGCCTTTGCTTGTGAAACCGCTGTATCTAGCCATTTGCTTGTTGGAAAAGGTGGAAGAGGTCGAAGACTTTCTGGAAGAGGTCGAAGACTTTTTGGAAGAGGCAAAAATTGAGTGGAACGATTCCTTTGAAACTGAGCTCTTTCTTTTGCGTTGGTTTCCTTAGCAAGTTCATACCTTTCTAACCACTTTTGCATAGGCTCAAATTTAACTATGCAAAACTTCATTGCCTTCTCTCTGAAAGTTGCATCCATTTTTCTTTGCAATCCTTTACCTTGTGGTTCATCACCTATGAGATGAACATCTTCATCATCGCTCCATAAGCGAGGCACTTCGGGATACAACATACGTAAAAACTCAGTTATGAATACAAGAGACTCTTGTACAAGCCATCCCTCTGCCATGCTACCCTCTGGACGTGCTCTCTATCAAAAAAACCCTTTTAATGTCTTCATAAAGCGCTCTAAGAAGAACATCCATCAACTATGGATAGTTCCTGCTATTGCAACTTCATCTACCACATGAACTAGTAAATGAAGTTGAATAGTGAGAATACTTGTGGGAAAGTATTTCTCTACCATACAAACAGCCTCGATAACATTGAGTTTTGTACTCTCTATGCTATATTTATTTATCTCTTTAGAAGAGATCCATCGTACTAAAGAACTAATTCTTTAAATGGTTGTTTGTACATCCTTCGAAAGACAATCTTTTAGAGCTACAAGGAGCACAAACTGTAAAAAACTTGTGCCAATCATAGACTTGAGACCTCCAAGATCGTCGTTTTGTGTGAAAGCAGTCTTTAGACACCTCATGCACCCAGTAGGTGTCCGAAACTCTGAAATTGTTTTCTTGACTTGTTGCTCTTCCATCCTATGAAGCACCCAAGGAGCTCTGGGTAACGATACTATTCCGTTGGGCTTAGTAATTGCCCACAACTCTCGTATACAACCTCGCTCTTCTAAGTCCTCCCTTTGTGCTTTGCTTTCTTTCTTTCTGATCAAAGTTTTCGAAAGAATCTCTCCCACATTCTTAAAAATATGCATCGTGTCTACCAAATGATTGATCATCAATTCACTCCAATAAGGGAGTTCATGAAAAATGGACAACCGTTTCATGTCAGTGACTAGATTTTCTGAACCCCACAGTTGTTTCCTATCGCTAGCTTTCATTTGGCATTGCGCTTGTCGACCAATTTGTCCTTCACGTAAAACATGTCCATCAGGCAAATATCTATGGTATCCTTCATAGACAGTTTTACGCAGTGCTTTGGAATAGCGTGCTTCAAGTCGTGGTCCGCATAAGGGACAAGCATGGTAACCCAAATTTGATAAACTTGAACATTCACCATAACCAGGCCAATCATGCATCATCCACATAAGTATGCCTTGCACTAGCACATCTCGTCTTCTTATAGGTTGAGATATGTCACGCAGAGTAATCCCATCCCATAAAATGCGCAGTTCTTCCACAAGTGGTGCAAGATATACATCCATGCTTTTTACCTTATACTTACTTGGTACTATAAGAGCTAATAATAAATGACCTTTCTTTGTGGCCAGCCATGGTGGGATGTTATAATTGGCCAAACATACAAGCCATGTGCTCCATGCAGAACTGCGTAAACCAAATGGATTCACTCCATTCATAGCTAGGCCTAGATGTATGGACCGAGGCTCACTAGAAAACTCTAGCCACTTACTATCTATGTGCTTTCAAGCATCAAAGTCAGCAGGCACTTGCATTACACCATCTGTAGACCTGCTCTTTGTATGTCATGACATTAACTCAGCTATAGATTTGCATCTAAGCATGTTCTTAATTCGTGGAATTGTTGGTGCAATTCACTTTTCGCTTGAAGGATATATTGAAGTCCATACACATATGGAAAGCATAGGAACACATGCTAGTGGTTAATTACCACTTTACGTCTTTGTAAAAGTCACATTTGACTTGGAATCTTTGTAAACACCTACCAAAAGGAATTCGTGGAAAAAGGTTAGCTTTGATTGATAGAATATCGCCTAGGATATAGGAGCTTGATCATAGGGAGCCAAAAGTTTGAATTCGAATTCAAACTTTTACTCAATCACTATAAAAATGATCATGAAAAAGTCGCGGAGAGAACTCATCACCAGCGAGATTCTCACTTCTGTTTCTGAGTGTGTGTGAGGCCTATACTCTAGCCCACACCTATCTACACCATTAGGCAATGATACTCATGCCAATGGTATTGTATACAAGTGTTTATTAATACATACATTCACATTGTTCATCTTTGAGTTCTCTGTCATACTACCTGAAAGTCTGTCAACTTGTGAAGTGCATATCTCAGTCATTTCTTCATCAAATTCAAAGATCTAAAGCTTATTGGAATCCACTCAAGTTTTCTACATGCTATCAAAATTTTAAGAGATTCTATTCAGCCATTTCAGAGAAACGCTCGTCGAGGTGATCACTGGTCAAAGTCTGCAACAATCCTAAAAAATCACGGGTAAAGGTTAATTTGCTAAATTGATTTCTCTTAGCATAGTTGATCTTTTTATATCACTCCACTTGGAATAGTTATCTTGCTAAGCTAATTAGATACCCGTAAAAGGAAGTTTTCCAATTCCTACTGTGATGGTCAAAGTGAGCAAAAGATCCGGCAAGTGTCAAGACATAAATAGAAGGTTTTCTTGAGATCTTGAAGTCCAAAGTTATCTGTTTTGATTCAATCTTTACACACATCATTTCCAAAGTACATAGGCAATTTTATGGTGTCATTGGAGAGCTAAGGAGGTCCACGTATCACGTTTGAGGCATTAAAGGGCTGGTACAAAGCAAGTTTTGGCAGTACCTACTCAATCTCTTGGAGTGTCCATCCATCATTCCCAATAGTGGTATCAGAGCAAACTAAGGTAAAATGGGAGATGGTTTTCCTTCATTTATTGATAAATTGTACAGGAACAACTATCAGGCATGGTCTCTAAGGATGAAGACCTATCTACAAGGAAGGAGTCTCTATAGATACATCTCAAGAGATGAGGAATTGACCTCATTCAAAACAAGAGGATTACCAACAAAGGAAGAGCATGAAAAGCTCAACACATGGTGTGCAAAGGATGCATTAGCAAGGTCTTATTTACTCCACTCCATCTCTGATTTTCTTTTTCCACATATTAGGAACTGTAAGACATCCCAAGAGACTTTAAAAACCTGGTCATCTTATTTCTCTTCCAACTCAAAGGCTAGATAAAATCAGTTGTGGATTGAATTTACCACATTAAGGAAGCAACCTAAGCAAGCTGTTTCAGAGTTTCTGACCAAGATTAAAGATGTAGCAGATCAGTTAGCAAGCATAGGAGAAGAGATTGAAGAAGAGCAGATTATAAGGCAAGTGATCAATGGGATCAAGGCTGATGACAAATGGGAAAGCTTCACCATTGCCATGGACCTTTACATGGACATGCAAATTCCAGATCTTAGAACTCTCATGGGACAATTGTTCACTCATGAAGCAAAGCTCAACAAGAATGGAGACACATCTAAAGGTAATAACTCTTCTACCCTATACAGTGATAAGAAGTCTAAAGATAAAGGCAAGAACAAGAAGGTGGAAGATGAAGGCACTACCTCCCAAGCCAACTATGCAGGGAGAGGTAGATCATCAAGAGGAAGGGGTAGAGGAGGTAAGCAAGGTAGGGGGAGATCCTATAACTCCTCACCATGCAACATTTGTGGTTTATCAAATCATACTACAGATGAGTGTTTCAAGAATTACAAGAATCAGAGAGGAAGAAGATACCAAAGAGGTGGATACTCACAGTCAAGAGGTAGATTCAACCATCACCAAGGGTACAACAACAACAACTACAACAACAATTACAACAACTACAATGGCAACTACCAAGGAGGATTCAGATCCAGAAAGGACTACAACAACTACACAAGAGAGCAGGATGATTCTCTTCTGATCATGAACATGACTTCAAAATCAGGTACAAATGATGACCACCTATTCTACATTGACTCAGGATGCTCAAATCATAAGGATGGCAATGTAGCACTACTCTCTGATCTTGAGGAACCAAAAGGTAAGCATCAAGTACAAATAGGTGATGACACCAAGCACTCAGTAGTTAAAGTTGGAAATGTTAAGACTTGTGATCTAAATCAGAACTTGTTGAGTAGGGTACTTTATGTACCAACCATTACCAAAAATTTGATGAGTGTTGGACAGATTGTGGAGAAAGGTTTGCAGGTTAGATTCAATCAATTTGGAGCATTTGTGGAGGATCCAAGGCATGGGTTCAAGAGGATTGCTAAAGGAGAGAAATCAGGTAGACTTTTCACTTTTGAGCTAGAAGACACAAAGAATATTGCACTATACAGTTATAAGGATCAAACACTTTCAGAACTTGAGATTTGGCACAAAAGATTAGGGCATGTAGGAGAAAGAACCTTGAAGCAGATATGCAGGGATCAGTGTGTAATTGGAATACCCAATGTTTCTAAACAACATATGATATATAAATGTAGTGCTTGTCAATTTGGGAAGTCTCGCAGGTTACCCTTCTCAAGGAAAGGCTACATGCATGAAGACTACCTAGAACTTGTTCACACAGATGTATGGGGACCAAGCAAAGACCCCTCAATCTCAGGATCAAGGTACTATGTATCTTTTATTGATGATTATAGCAGGTGGACTGCATTGTACTTCATGAAGCACAAGGATGAGGTGTTTAATTGTTTTAAAAAATATCTTGCACTTGTTGAGAATCAGACAGGAAAGAATTTGAAGAGGCTAAGGTCAGATGGAGGAGGTGAGTACTTCTTCAATGAGTTTTAAAATTTCTTTCAGGACAGAGGTATTAAAAGAGAAATCACCACAAGGTATACTTCTGAACAGAATGGGGTAGCTAAGGGAATAAATAGGTTGATTGTTGAGACAGCTAGGTCTATGTTGAATGAGAAAAAGTTACCAAACTATTTATGGGTAGAGAGTGTTTCTACTGCCACTTATCTCATAAACAGGTTACCATCTAAGTCCCTTGACGGGATGACACCCTATGAAGCATGGCATGGTAAGAGACCCTCACTAGATCATTGCAAGATATTTGGATGTGTAGCATATGTACACATTCCTTCTCAGATAAGAGGTAAGCTAGACCTTAAGGCTGAGAAGTGCATCTTTATTGGATATGATCTAAATAAAAAAGGATAAAAATTTTACAACCCTTCAAATAAGGGATTCATGGTTAGTAGAGATGTTGTCTTTGATGAAAATGATTCTTGGTATGAGAATGAATGTAGGAAGATTAAACTACCCTATGATTTGGAAGAGGAGTTTCCAAGTCTTACTAAGGAGGAACCTACTCAGAATGAAGACTCAAATTCAGATGATGAAGATACTATCAACCTTGAAGAGTTCAAGGCATGGAAGTCCAAGGGCAAAATGAAGATGAAGAAGCTTGAAGACATACCTGAATCTTCAACTCAATCAATTAGAGGATCACAAAGAGAAAGCAAAAAACCTATCAGATATGGGTATGATACATATCTTGTTACTAAACACTCTGTTTATCTTGCCAAAAATTTGTCAATTGAAGAACCAGGATCATATGAAGAAGCCATGACCAAGACAGAATGGAAAGAAGCTATGAATGAGGAAATTGAAGCACTCAAGGAAAGTGACATATGGGAGCTAGAACTAAGGAAGGAATCCATGAAGGTAATAGGATCCATATGGATCTATAAACTCAAAAGAAATTCTGATGGATCAATCAAAAGTTACAAAGCCAGATTGGTAGCCAAGGGTTTTGCACAAACCCAAGGTATTGACTATGAAGAGACATTCTCACCTGTGGCCAAGATGCCAACAATCAGAGTGTTGGTAAGTGTGGCTGCATCAAAAAATTGGAACATGTACCAAATGGATGTCAAGAATGCTTTCTTGAATGGATGGATTTCAGAGGAGGTATATATGTCACAATCTCCTCGCTATGAGGACCCTAAGAAGGTAACATTTTTTGAAAATTGAAAAAGGCTTTATATGGATTGAAGCAGGCACCTAGGGCATGGAATTACAGGTTAACTACATACCTCCAAGACCAACGTTTTGTCATGAGCAAGGCAAATACTTCTCTATTCATCAAGAGAAGTAATTCAGAGGTAATATACCTTTGTGTTTATGTTGATGACATCATACTTACCGGTAATGATGTTAATGGAATGAGATAAATCAAAAGCCAGATGATGAAGGAATTCAAGATCAATGATCTTGGTCTACTAAAGTATTTTCTTGGGCTTGAGCTAATCTATACTAACTCAGGAATATACATTACTCAGAAAAAGTACATACAGGATATGTTGAAGAAGTTTCATTTGCAGGATGCCAAAGTTGCAAGTACTCCAATGGAGGTAAACAAAAAACTAAGTGCCCATGAAGGTGATGAAATTAATAACATTACAGGTTATCAAAGCATGGTTGGTATCTTGAACTATGCTACCTTAACAAGGATAGACATTGCATATGGAGTTAGTGTGCTAAGTCAATTTATGCACAAGCCAAGAGCAGCTCACTTAGAAGCTGCCAAGAGAATCTTGAAGTATCTCAAGGGTACATAACATCATGGTTTGTATTTCCCTTACACTTCAGATTTGGATATCAAGATTTATTCACATGCACATTGGGCAGGATGCAAGGATGATAGGAGGAGCACTTCTGGATACATTTCTTTTGTAGGTGATAAACCAATATCATGGTGTTCAAAGAAGCAACCTACTGTTGCTTTATCCTCTACAAAGGCAGAGTATAGTGGATTAGCTAATGCCTTACAAGAAGCCATATGGATCAAGCTATTGTATACAGAATTGGGTTTATATACTAGGTCACCAATGATCTTTGGAGATAATACAAGCTCACTTCACCTTGCAGCTAATCCTATCTATCATGCTAGGACCAAACATATAGAGGTCCATTACCATTATGTGAGAGAGAAGTTATTAAACAAGGATATTCAACTAACCTATGTATCAACCAACATGCAATGTGCAGATTTGTTGACAAAAGCTTTGGATGGAACCAAACTTTGTAGGTTCAACGCAATGATTGGATTGTAGGATATACATGAAGATTGAAGATGAAGACCAAGACAAAATGTTTGGCTTGAGGGGGAGCTGTTGGTGCAATTCACAAACCTACACATTTGGCTTGAAGGATAGATTGAAGTCCATACACATATGGAAAGCATAGGAACACATGCTAGTGGTTAATTACCACTTTACCTCTTTGTAAAAGTCACATTTGACTTGGAATCTTTGTAAACACCTACCAAAAGGAATTCGTGGAAAAAGCTTAGCTTTGATTGATAGAATATCTCCTACGATATAGGATCTTGATCATAGGGAGCCAAAAGTTTGAATTTGAATTCAAATTTTTACTCAATCACTATAAAAGTGATCATGAAAAAGTCACGGAGAGAACTCATCACTCCCGAGCTTCTCATTTTTGTTTCTGAGTGTGTGTGAGGCCTATACTCTAGCCCACACCTATCCACACCATTAGGCAATGATACTCATGCCAATGGTATTGTATACAAGTGTTTATTAATACATACATTCACATTGTTCATCTCTGAGTTCTCTGTCATACTACCTGAAAGTCTGTCAACTTGTGAAGTGCATATCTCAGTGATTTCTTCACCAAATTCAAAAATCTAAAGCTTCTTGGAATCAGCTCAAAGTTATCTACATGATGTCAAAATTTGAAGAGATTCTATTCAGCCATTTCAGAGGAAAGCTCATCATGGTGATCATTGGTCAAAGTCTACAACAGTCCTAAAAAATCGGGGGTAAAGGTTAATTTGCTAAATTGATTTCTCTGAGCATAGTTGATCTTTTTATATCATTTCACTTGGAATCATTAGATTGCTAAGCTAATTAGATATCCCTAAAAGAAATTTTTCCAATTCCTACTATGCTGGTCATAGTGAGCAAAAGATCGAGTAGGTGTCAAGACATAAATAGAAGGTTTTCTTGAGATCTTGAAGTCCAAAGTTATCTGTTTTGATTCAATCTTTACACACATCATTTCCAAAGTACATAGGCCATTTTATGGTGTCATTGGAGAGCTAAGGTGGTCCACTTATCAAGTCTAAAGCATCAGAGGGCTGGTGCAAAGGATATTTTGGTTGTACCTACTCAATCTCTTGGAGTGTCCATCCATCATTCCCAACAGGAATGATAGGAAAGTGGCGAAGAACCTTTGCGGGGATTGCTTCGCCTACAAGGTCTTCTCTACATCTATTTGCTCCACACTTTGGACATACGTGGAGATGCTCATATTCATTCCGAAATAGGATGCAATCATTCGGACAAGCATGAATTTTAGTATAATCCATTCCAATGGACTGTAAAAGTTTTTTTGCATCTCCATGTGTTGGAGGCATGTCATTGCCCTCTGGAAAAAATTGATCTTTAAGAAGCCTGCAATAAGCAATTAAAATGATATTAGTAAAGAAAGTTATTTTGATAGAACAATGAAAGCCAATTTGTTCTCCACTTACCTGAACAATTCAGTGACACTACTATCTGACCATCCATAAATGGATTGCAAATTGAGCATCGTGAGTGATGCACGTAGTATAGATATCATTGCTCCATTGTAAAGTGGTAAACGAGCTAGTCTTCGCATGTTTTCATATTCTTCATCAAATTCTGCTCGTGGAAATTCTGTTGTGTCCATCAAAATCTCGACATCTTCTCCACCATCATGATCTTCGTCCATGTCATAAAATGCTTCGAGCATCTCTTCCATATGTTCATTCTGTGTAATATTATTAGTACTTGCTTGTACGTCTAAGTCCTTCTTGTTATCTTTTGTCCGCGAGAGGTTATCGATGCAATGTTGTTTGGGTCCATCTGCTCAATTGGGGGACCATGCGAATGGTAGCGTAGGTTTTCTAGTCGACTCCTATCAAAGGATCCATACTCTCTAACATGTGCAGTACAAATCCATCATTTTCGATAAGTTTTATACTTGCACTGAGTGCAAGGACATGCCATTGTCTCCTCCGGATCCAAAGAAGCCATCTGCTACAATATGGACATTTTAGATCATTTGTTTTTCTTATTAAACCTAAAAATCTTACTCCTAAAGACTTAAACCTGAAATACTAAAACCTAAATACTTAAACACCTAAAAAAACCTAAAACCCTAATCTACATAATTATCCTATTTTATCTATATATTCAAATATTTTCTTAATTAAACCTATTTTTATATATTTAATTATACATATTAAATTAATTATTTAAAACACTAGTTCTTTTTATATTTATTTATCTATATAATTATCCTGTTTTATATATCTATATTTATTTATTCAGATTTTTTCCTTAAACCCTAGAACCCTAAAACCCTAATCCTAATCCTAAAAACCTAAAACCCTATTTTATATATATATTTATTTATATATTCAGATTTTTTTATTAATTAATCCTATTTTTATATATTTAATTATATATATTTAGTTAAAGTATTTAAACCACTAGTTCTTTTTATATTTATTTATCTATATAATTATCCTATTATATATATATATATATTTATTTATTCAGATCTTTTCCTTAAACCCTAAAACCCTAATCCTAAAACCCTAGAACCCTAATCCTAAGCTTAAAAACCTAAAACCCTATTTTATATATATATATATATTTATTTATTTATATATTCAAATTTTTTTCTTAATTAATCCTTATTTTATATATTTAATTATATATATATATATATATATATTTAAATAAATTATTTAAAACACTAGTTCTTTTTATATTTATTTATCTATATAAATATCCTATTATATATTTAGATTTTTTCCTTAAACCTTAAAACCCAAAAACCCTAATCCTAAAACCATAAAACCCTAATCCTAATCCTAAAAACCTAAAACCCAATTTTATATATATATTTATTTATATATTCAAATTTTTTCTTTAATTAATCCTATTTAATATATATTTAGTTATATATATTTAATTAAATTATTTAAAACACTAGTTCTTTTTATATTTATTGATCTGTATAATGATTCTATTTTATATATATATTTATTTATTTATTCAAATTTTTTCCTTAAACCCTAAAACCCTAATCCTAATCTTAAAAACCTAAAACCCTATTATATATATATTTATTTATATATTCAGATTTTTCTTTAATTAATCCTATTTTATATATTTTGTTATACATATTTAATTAAATTATTTAAACCACTAGATCTTTTTATATTTATTTATCTATATAATTATCCTATTTTATATATATATTTATTTATTTATTCAGATTTTTTCCTTAAACCCTTAAACCCTTAAACCCTATTCCTAAATCCCTAAAACCGTAATCCTAATCCTAAAAACCTAAAACCCTATTATATATATATATATATATATATATATATATATATATATATATATATATATATATATATATATATATATATATATATATATATATATATATATATATATATATATATATATATATATATGTGTGTGTGTGTGTGTGTGTGTGTATGTGTATGTATCTGTAAATAGCATAAAAACCCTAATTCTATTTTTATATATTTGATGTAAAAACTAAACTTCAAAATCAAAAATTTATATATTTTATTATATATATTTAATTAAAACACTAGCTTATGTGTGTGTGTATATGTGTGTGTGTATGTGTATGTATGCATATGTGTATATATGTGTGTGTATGTATGTGTGTGTGTGCATGTGTGTGTGTATGTATGCATGTGTGTACATGTGTGTGTGTATGTATGCATGTGTGTATATGTGTATATGTGTGTATGTATGCATGCATGTGTATATGTGTATGTTTGTGTATGTATGCATGCATGTGTGTGTGTATATGTGTCTATGTGTGTATGTATGCAGGCATGTGTGTATGTATGTGTGCGTATGCATGCATGTGTGTATGTATGTGTGTGTATGAATGCATGTGTGTATATGTGTGTGTATGTAAGCATGCATGTGTGTATATGTGTGTGTATGTAAGCATGCATGTGTGTACATGTATGTGTGTATGTATGCATGTGTAAATGTGTAGATGTGTGTGTATGTGTGTGTGTATGTATGCTATATTTTCCTATGTGTATGTATGAATGTGTGTATATGTGTATGTGTGTGTATATATGCATGCATGTGTGTATGTGTGTGTATGTATGCATGCATGTGTGTATGTATGTGTGTGTATGAAGGCATGTGTGTGTATGTAAGCATGCATGTGTGTATATGTGTGTGTATGTAAGCATGCCTGTGTGTACATGTATGCGTGTATGTATGCATGTGTAAATGTGTAGATGTGTGTGTGTATGTGTGTGTGTATGTATGCTCTATTTTCCTATGTTTATGTATGCGTGTGTGTATATGTTTATGTGTGTGTATGTATGCATGCATGTGTGTATATGTGTATGTGTGTGTATGTATGCATGCATGTGTGTATATGTGTGTATGTATGTGTGTATACATATGTGTATATGTATGTGTGTATGTATGTGTGTATGCATGTGTGTGTGTATGTATGCATGTGTGTATATGTGTATATGTGTGTATGCATGCATGTGTGTATATGTGTGTGTATGTATGCATGCATGTATGTGTGTGTATGTATGTGTGTGTGTATGTGTATGTATGCATCTGTGTATATATGTGTGTGTATGTATGTGTGTATGCATGAGTGTGTATGTATGCATGTGTGTATATTTGTATGTGTGTATGCATGCATGTGTGTATATGTGTGTGTATGTAAGCATGCATGTGTGTATATGTGTGTGTATGTAAGCATGCATGTGTGTACATGTATGTGTGTATGTATGCATGTGTAAATGTGTAGATGTGTGTGTATGTATGCTCTATTTTCCTATCTCTATCTTCCTTTCTTTCATCATTCTTTATCTCTCATTCTCTCTCTCTTTATCTCTCTCTCTCTTTCCCTCTCTCTCTCTCCCTCTCTCTCCCTCTCTCTTTCTCTCTCTCTCTCTCTCTCTTTTCTCTCTCTTTCTCTCTCTCATCTCCCTCTCTCTCTCTCTCTTTCTCTCTCTATCAATAGACAATAAAACAATCACTTACAAGTATGTCCCTCTTTTGGATCCTTGTCGTCAAAGCATAATATACGTCGTCTATCATCGAATTCCAAACAATTGACACCAAAGAACTTCTGCAAAATCAAAGAGAAGAGAAATTATAAGACCTAAAGCATAGAGAAAGACAAAGGTTTATAGTACGTGCACCACTTACCAAGATGTGAGATCTTAACCGAGAGAGAGAGTGTGTGTGTGTAGAGAGAGAGAGATCTATGTGTGTGTGTGTACAAGACTATGCAGTTCGCAATTTGGTTCGCGTGCGCAAGTTGGACAAAAGACAAATAATACTCAAACACGTGCAAAAATGTGAAGTTTTGCTCTCGAGTTCCCGGTATGTTTAAAACTCAGCCTCGATATGGGCGCGCGTCAATATGGGCGTTAGTAACTTCCAATAAATTATCGACGCTTATACCGATGCTTATACTGATGCGTATACCGACGCCCATACCGACGCTTATACTGACGGCTACAGGACACACAGACGATCCATTTAAAACGGTCATACGGATGGTCACTTGATCGTCGGTATCTTTAGGTGACCTTTTCCAACGTTTATACCGACGCCGAGAGTGACCGTTGGTATACGCATCGTCGGTATGCCCCTCATATGTTGTAGTGCTAATCAATGTTGGGTAGATTGTTGAAAAGGGGTTATAGGTTAGATTCACAAGGCATTGAGCATATGTGGACCCTGAGCAAGGCTTCAAGATAATTGCAAAAGGTGAGAAATCTGGTAGACTCTTTACATTTGAAGTTAAAGATACCAGAAACATTGCACTCTTCAATTACAAAGATCAAACCCTATCTGAACTAGAGATATGGCATAAGAGAGTAGGTCATATAGGTGAAAGAACACTAAAGCAAATATGTAGAGATTAGAGTTTTCATGGGATTCCAAATGTGTCCAAGAAACACATGATTTAAAAATGTGGAGCATGCCAATTTGGGAAATCACACATGCAACCATTCAATCGAAAAGGATACATGTATGAAGACTGTGAAGAGATGGATTTGTAGTTGATGAAGATGAAGTGATGCTGCAAAAACTTTGCACTACACCAGCCAAATGGACTCAAGAGATATGTGTTGGGCTCTTTTATCTTGCCAAAGGATGTATTAGACACCCTATGTACCTTGGAAGTTCTCTCTCAAAAAGTTGAATCAAAACAGATAAGTTGGAGTAGATTCAAGAGCCAAAAACTTGCTAGTTATGTTCATACACCTATCCAAAGTTTTGAACAATTCTCTGGCCACTACAACAATTAACTTAATTCATTTTGGGGACCTCTTATGGCTTAGTAAGCTAACAACCAAGATTTATTTCAACAAAAAGGATGCACTACACAAGGAGAAAGATGTTTAGCAAGTGGTAGCATGACCTTGATTTTCTCGGGTTGTAATAGTACTCAGACCCATGAGCAAAAAAAATGATAATATCTCAAGATTCAAGAATTCAATGCTTATGAAATTTTGTAGGCATATTCTAGACAGTAGGAGGATTTTAGAAAGCTTTGAAGCATGGAAAATAGAGAATTACACACTGACAAACAGCTCTGATGAAATGACTATTTTGAGAGAGTGTTGATAGAGAAGTAGAAAATGAGATGACATAGTTGACTCCAAATGCTCATAGGTTAGGATTGAAACATCCAATTGCAATGAAAATTTGTGAGCATTCATTAAACTTAGAGAGCTAACGTTATCAAGTTGAATAACTGAAAATCATGCACCAAGCGCAGAGAAATCATCTCTGCAATCTGATTGAGAAAACTGAGAGATATGGTAGTTGTAGAGGAGGTACTGGGGTATCCGCTTTTAACAAGAGTAAAGATTAAAGATTAACACTTCCAGTACGTCGCCTACTCAAGGGGGGTTCTCTTTAGGGAAGTATACCCTTTAACATTTCTGTGAGCAGGTAGATAACACGGATTGCACAGAGTGGTAAATACTTCGGAAAATATGGACAACAAATGACCAAAGAAGACCGTACACTTCTTGATTCAAATCAGGTGATTACAAGGTTGGGCAGAGTGATGCTCAGAAGTGCAAACTTTGTGCTAACGAGCCGCAAGCTTAGGGCTAACAAGCCACCCTAAAAGTAAATAACTCTAACACAACAGATTCTTCTCATTAGCATAAGGGGCCAGTGATACGCAGACTAACTCAAAACAATACAAAGAATTTCACCAGAGGATAGAACCTAATCAACAACACTGACTCACAGAAAAGAAGAAGAATCCCAGCTACTCCCTTACACTATGGTGCTCATAGCCCTCCACTGAGAAGCCTACCCTCTGTATACACACTACAGAGTAGTTCCTACAATAGGCTTGAAACCACCAAGTGCAAGAGAGGACTTCTGCACGTATGCTCGAACCTCTGTATCTCTAAAATTGTACCCCAAATGAGCACAAATCCCTTGTTTTTATAGGCCTCAATAGGCCAAGAGAGCCTTGCCGAATATTCACATCCACTGATCATGCGTCGGTTGATCACCCAAAATTGGAGGGTAGGTCAAATATTCCACTTGATTTGAATTAGATCCACAAAATAGGTAGTCGCCGTGAATGGTTGGTGGCAACACTTTTACTTTTAACAATTACCTTTTACCTTTTCACCCGCCCTTTTAATCCTCGCAATTCAAATGAAGGGCCCCGTACACTTTGGAAGTGCAGAAGCAAATCATCATGGAATGTAGATGTCCTTTCCAAGGCTCCCATTTGAGGTCAAATTCAATCTTGCGTGCTTGCCACGACAATAAGGAACAAATAGAGTCTTAATGATACCATAAATTCACCATCTATCTCTAAATGTAGATTGTTCAGCCACAATCCTTCTCAAGTGCTCTGACTCCACTGCTTCCACTGCTCTGTTCTGAGAATGGCCTCCTGTTGAAGGTTTGATATATCCCATGAGGATCCATTGCTTTATTACTTGGAGGATTTCTTGTGTGCTTAGAGTGTGTGTGTGAAAGTGTGTGTGTGGGGGTGGGTGTATGTGTGTGTGCCGGAGGGAGTGAGAATGTGTGCGGGTGATTGTGTGTGGGCATACATGTGTATGTGGGTGTGTGTTCATCTTTGTGTGTGCGGATGTGGGAGTGTGTATGTGTGTGTGTGCGAGTATGAGTGTATGTGAAAGTGTCTGTGTGCCCCGATGTGAGTGGGTATGCATGAGTGTGTGTGTGTGATTGTGTACGTGTGTGTATTAGTGTATGTGTGGGGATGTAGGTATAAGTGTGTGTGTGTGTGTAAGGGTGTGTGTGGGTGTGTGGGTGTGAGTGAGTATGTGCAGGTGTGTTTGTATGTTTGGGTGCGCATGTGTGTACATGAGGGTGTGTGTGTGGCAGGGGGTGGAGGAGGGTGGGGACGCGTGGGGGAAGTGGTGGAGGAGGGCGGAGGGGTGTGGGGGAAGCGGTGGAGGAGGAGGGCGGAGGGGTGTGTGGGGTGTGGGGTGGAGGAGGGCGGAGGAGTGTTGGGCGGAGGGGTGCGGGGTGAGGGGGCGTGGGTGGTGGGCGGAGGGCGGAAGGGTGCGGGGTGAGGGGCGGGTGTAGGCGGGGAAGGTGGGCGGAGGGGTGCGGGGTGAGGGGCGGGTGTAGGCGGGAGTGGTGGGCGGAGGGGTGCGGGGTGAGGGGGCGGGGGTGGTGGGTGGTGGGCAGAGGGGTGCGGGGTGAGGGGTAGGTGCAGGCGGGGAAGGTGGGCGGAGGGGTGCGGGGTGAGGGGCGGGTGTAGGCGGGAGTGGTGGGCGGAGGGGTGCGGGGTGAGGGGTAGGTGCAGGCGGGGAAGGTGGGCGGAGGGGTGCGGGGTGAGGGGGCGGGGGAGGTGGGCGGAGGGCGGAAGGGTGCGGAGGGTTGCGGGGTGAGGGGGCGGGGGAGGTGGGCGGAGGGCGGAAGGGTGCGGGGCAGCGGGGATGGCGGGGGAAGAGAGAGAAGGAGGGGGGAGGGAGAGAGAGAGAGAGAGAGAGAGAGAGAGAGAGAGAGAGAGAGAGAGAGAGAGAGCGAGAGAGAGAGAGAGAGAGAGAGAAGAGAGAGAGAGAGAGAGAGAGAGAGAGAGAGAGAGAGAGAGAGAGAGAGAGAGAGAGAGAGAGAGAGAGAGAGAGAGAGAGAGAGAGAGAGAGAGAGAGAGAGAGAGAGAGAGAGCAGAGAGAGAGAGAGAGAGAGAGAGAGAGAGAGAGAGAGAGAGAGAGAGAGAGAGAGATAGAGAGAGAGAGAGAGAGAGAGAGAGAGAGAGAGAGAGAGAGAGAGAGAGAGAGAGAGAGAGAGAGAGAGAGAGAGAGAGAGAGAGAGAGAGAGAGAGAGAGAGAGAGAGAGAGAGAGAGAGAGAGAGAGAGAGAGAGAGAGAGAGAGAGAGAGAGAGAGAGAGAGAGAGAGAGAGAGAGAGAGAGAGAGAGAGAGAGAGAGAGAGAGGAGAGAGAGAGAGAGAGAGGAGAGAGAGAGAGAGAGAGAGAGAGAGAGAGAGAGAGAGGAGAGAGAGAGAGAGAGAGAGAGAGAGAGAGAGAGAGAGAGAGAGAGAGGAGAGAGAGAGAGAGAGAGAGAGAGAGAGAGAGAGAGAGAGAGAGAGAGAGAGAGAGAGAGAGAGAGAGAGAGAGAGAGAGAGAGAGAGAGAGAGGAGGAGAAGGAGGAGAGAGAGAGAGAGAGAGAGAGAGAGAGAGAGAGAGAGAAGAGAGAGAGAGAGAGAGAGAGAGAGAGAGAGAGAGAGAGAGAGAGAGAGAGAGAGAGAGAGAGAGAGAGAGAGAGAGAGAGAGAGAGAGAGAGAGAGAGAGAGAGAGAGAGAGAGAGAGAGAGAGAGAGAGAGAGAGAGAGAGAGAGAGAGAGAGAGAGAGAGAGAGAGAGAGAGAGAGAGAGAGAGAGAGAGAGAGAGAGAGAGAGAGAGAGAGAGAGAGAGAGAGAGAGAGAGAGAGAGAGAGAGAGAGAGAGAGAGAGAGAGAGAGAGAGAGAGAGAGAGAGAAGAGAGAGAGAGAGAGAGAGAGAGAGAGAGAGAGAGAAGAGAGAGAGAGGAGAGAGAGAGAGAGAGAGAGAGAGAGAGAGAGAGAGAGAGAGAGAGAGAGAGAGAGAGAGAGAGAGAGAGAGAGAGAGAGAGAGAGAGAGAGAGAGAGAGAGAGGAGAGAGAGAGAGAGAGAGAGAGAGAGAGAGAGAGAGAGAGAGAGAGAGAGAGAGAGAGAGATAGAGAGAGAGAGAGAGAGAGAGAGAGAGAGAGAGAGAGAGAGAGAGAGAGAGAGAGAGGAGAGAGAGAGAGAGAGAGAGAGAGAGAGAGAGAGAGAGAGAGAGAGAGAGAGAGAGAGAGAGAGAGGGGGAGAGAGAGAGAGAAAAAGAGGGGAAGAGAGAGAGAGGGGGAGAGAGAGAGGGTACGAGAGGGGGCTTGCGGGCTGAAGGGGGTCAGAGGGGGTTTGCGGGGAAGGCTGAGGGGGGGGGGTTTTGCGGGGCAGAGGGGAGCTGAGAGAAAAGATGGGGGAAGAGAGATAGGAAGAGAGAGAAAAAGAGAGAGATAAACAAATCAACCAAGGTGGCAATGAGAGTGAAATCAACAAGTGAAAGCAACAACTGCCCGGAACACCATTATGTCCATGAAATGGGATGGATCATTCCTTGAAGCTGCAGCCCAATGCAGCCCAGGGCATCTGAGAGCTCTCCTTTTAATCTCTTTCTCTTCTATCTTCTTCGGACTTCATGCTCAGAGTGCCAGTGGGTTCTGCTCACTGCTCACATGCCACAAAGAGAGAAAGGGAAAAGAGAAGGGGTACTACAGACCCCCACATGAAGCTTTTGCACCGTCTCAGTGCAATATCTTTATTTGCTTATTCCTTCAAAATGAACTGCAGAAAATGAAAGAGCTATGGTATGTACAGGGAGTGAATTTCATCTGCTTGCATCAATTCAAATAATTCTTCACCCTGGAAATATTGACTAGGGGAATCCTTTTACCCTGCAAATCTTCCAGATGCACTGCGCCATGTGGTAATACCTTGAGTACCTTATAAGGTCCTATCCATTTAGGTGCCAATTTTGTTGAAATTGCCGGGACTTGATGCACTAAAACCATGGACCCTTCTTGAACTTCATTCGATCTCAGATACCTGTCATGTAATTTCTTGCGCTCTTCTTGTGTCACCAGAAGTTTCTGCATTGCCCCTTCTCTGTACTCTTCTAATGCCACCAATCTCTGAATGGGGGGTTCAATTCCAATGGTTTTGATTCCTAGTTCCTTTCTGATAATGAACTCGAATGGTGCCAATGCTTCTTTCCCATATACTAACCGAAATGGAGTTTCGCCTGTGGTTCCCCTCTTCGTGGTTCTGAAAGCCCAGATTGCACCAATTAGTGCTAGTGGCCAAGAGCTTTGATGATCAAAAGATAATTTGCGAAGTAGTCCGATCAAAATCTTATTGGAACTCTCTGCTTGGTCATTTGCCCTTGGGTAATAGGCACAAGATTTTTTATGGAAGATTTTGTACCTGTCAAATATAAACTGGAGCAATTGATTTACAAAATGTGTGCCCCTATCACTAGTAATTTCTAGTGGGCAACCAAATCTTGAGAAAATACGTTTATACACAAATTTAGCTACTGTTAAAGCCGTGCAGTCCACAGTAGCTTTAGCCTCTATCCATTTAGTGGCATAACATGTGGCCATCAAAATATACTTTTTTCCTCCAGGTTGACCAGTTGGACTAATTGGTCCTATGAAATCAAGACCCCATCGTTCAAATGGAAGCCATCCTTTAGATATGACCAATGGTTGGAAATTCAATCTAGTTGGCGCGAGAGCACACCTCTGGCAGATGTGGCATTCTTTGGCGAACTTGATTGCATCTTTGAAAATATGAGGCCACCATAACCCTTTGTGGATGATTCTATGAGCCAATTCTTCTCCCTTTAGGTGTCCTTCATTGTGTGCAGCCTCTAGCAAACGATTTACCTCCTCTGGATAAACACACCTTCTCAATATATCATCCTGACAGTATTTATATAAATTTCCATTTATAAGAGTATGGCTTTGATTTTCAAAAGTAATCTTCTTTTTTCTATAGGTGTCAAGTGTTCTGGGATCTTTCCAGTAGTGAGAACATGAAGAATTTCATCATACCCACTAGTCCGAATTGTTACTAGGAAGAGATTGCTATCCACTAGTTCATCATTGATACCTGTTGCCTTTTCGCTCATTGCCGTCCTGGACACTTGATCTGCCATGTAGTGCTCTTTTCCTGGCTTAATATGAATATCAAAATTAAATTCTTGGAATAGGAGTAACCATCTCCAAATCCTTCCAGCTACTCTAGGCTTGTTTATCAAATACTTCAAGGGCTGATGATCAGAAATAACAATGAAATGTACACCAAGGAGATAATGTCGGAACTTTTGAAGAGCAAATACGATAGCCAAACCTTCTCTTTCCGTTGTATTGTAATTTCTTTCAGCTTGGTTGAGTAGTCTGCTTGCATAAGAGATAGGTCTATCCACTTTGTGAGATGATGGTTGAGCTAGAACTGCACCAACAGCATGAAGACTAGCATCTGTATGCACATGAAATTCCAATGACCAATTAGGAACACTTAAAAGTGGAGCAGTACATAGCCTCAACTTTAATTCACAAAATGCTTTGTCGGCTTCAGCACTCCATGAGAAAGGGATCTTTTTACTGGTAAGCCTTGACAAGGGCTTAGCAATTTTTGAATACATCCTAATGAATCTTCTGTGATAACCTGCATGGCCCAAGAAACTTTGCACTTCCTTTGGGCTTTGTGGAATTGGCATGGAGAGAATAGCTGTAACCTTTGCAGGGTCAACAGTTATGCCTTCAGCAGATACTATGTGACCAAGAAGAGTGCCCTTAGTGACCAAAAAGTGACATTTATCAGGATTCAATTTCAAACGTGTTTTGAGACATTGCTCAAAAATTTCTTTTAGATTTTCCAAATGATCATGGAAATCTTGAACTGCTGCCCTTCTATCTGTACCTGAAAATACTGAAAAGTCATCCATGAAAATGCGTAGAAAGGTTGTTAACCATTTGCCCAATATCAGATACATCGTTCTATTAAATGAAGCCGGTGCATTCTTCAAACCAAAAGCCATTCGAGTATAGACATAAGTGCCCCAGGGAGTGACAAAGGCTGTTTTGTCCCTATCATCAGGATGGATCACTATCTGATTGTAGCCACTAAAACCATCCAAGAAACTATACAAAGTGTGACCAGCTACTTCCTCAAGCACTTGCTCTGTGAAGGGCTGAGGAAATCCATCTTGAATAGTCACTTTATTCAAAGCACGAAAATCAACACATACTCTTATTTTTCCACTATTTTTCTTGGGCACAATAACCATAGAAGAAAGCCACCTGGAATGTTCTACTGGAACAATTATACCTGCTTCCTCTAGTTTTGTAATCTCTGCTTTTACTACCTCTGCATACTTCGGATTGAGTCGATATGGTCTACTTCTTACAGGCGCGGCCCCCTCAACTAAGGGTATCCGATGTAACCCAAGCTCTTCTGGTATCCCTGTTAGATCTTTGTAGGACGATGCGAAGACATTTTTATAAGTAAAAAGCAAAGAAGTTACCTTCTGTAGCAAGAGAGGATAATGCCACAACCAGGATGCCAAATGGACCATTTGATGGTTCTCTTCATCCCCTAAATTTACTTCTTGAACCAATGTTTCAGGACTGCCCTTGTTTGATAAATCATCTCCACTATATGCAGGAGTGGTGTTTAATTTATATTCTGCAACATGTTCTTTCATCCATCCTTGAGGTATATCTGCAAAAGGAAGATCTTCTCTGCTCTTAGGTTCATAATCTTCCCTCTCTGATACTTTTATATTGGTTGCCTCCTCAAAGATTGTATTTTCCTTCAATTGCTCATTTTCCAACACCTTGTGGTCTTCATTGCCCTTTTCTGTAATTTCCTTATCTGCAACTTCTTCCTCAATTTCATTGATCTCCACTGTGCAACACTCTGCACTTCCCATCATCCAATTTAACAATGTATCATCTTCTTGGGGTAGAGAGGGCATTACCTGAGTATCCACAGTATATCCAGTGGTTTTTCCTGAATCAAATCCTTCTTCCAAGTGCAATTGTAGTTGGCTATTGGTGCTTGTTGAAATCCATAGTTTGTTTTTTCCCCAATCTTGCAAAGCTTTTGCTTGTCTTAGCCAAGGTCTCCCCAGGAGTAGAGGGTAAGAAGTCTCCTGTGGAAGTGCAATAACAACAAAATCCAACACAAAGTGGCAACCCTGTACTACCATCAATACCTTTTCAATAATGCCTAGTGGCGCAACCCAATGTTGATCCGCCAATGTAACCGTGAATGGTGCCAACTGGGTGGGGTTCAATTTCAGCTTCTTCATTGTAAAATCTGGCATTAAATTGATACCAGAGCCTCCATCTATGATCACACCTGTGAGATATTCATCCTTTATACAAACAGATAATCTTGAGCTTTGGTAGTCTGCTAAGGGTGCAGGGGAAAATCAACCATGAAACCATCTATACTAGGTGATTGGACCAAGTGAGCAGAGTGTATAATCTTCAGTAAGTCACTTCTTATTTTTGAATCCATCCTTATAAGTTCATATAGACTAACCTTGTGATGAATACCTTTCAATATCTGTTCAATGTTTACCTCCTGAGTGTTTTCTTGCAGACTTGATGGTTGACCCTTTAGAGATGTAGTCATCTTATCATAAGCTCCTTCAATTTCTACTTGATCCTTCCATCCAGACTTCTTTCCCTCCTCTTTATCCTGAAATCCTGGTTGTTCATCTCTGTGGGTTACAGCTGCTTGCCTAGCTCTAGTCATTATGGGCATAGTAGAGGATGAAACAGCATAAGTCTGAGTGGTTTTTCCTTCTTCATGTGGAGAGACTGCAATCATGTGGATTGGAGCAGGACGACCTCTTGGGCAATCCTTGGTATACTGATCTTTGGCCTCTGGACAATGTTGACAGGGAGGTGCATCTTCTGGAAGAGAACACCTATTTTGCATGTGGCCGTACTCACCACAACGATAACACATCAAAGGTCTATTATATCTAGGCTTTGCAGGCCGATTCTCCTCTCTATTTGATGTATTTGAAGTACTAGCATTGTATGAATCCAAACTTTGAGGGTTACCTCTCTGCTGTGTACCCTTGAGGTAGTAGCAATCCCTTGCTTCATGACCATCTTTTCCACAAAATTGACAGCTTACCTTAATAGGGCAATTAGCATTGGAATGTCCATTGTTGTTACAGATTGTACACCAAATTTGTCTCCTTATATCCTGAGTGGTCTTCAAATCTTCTAACTCTCGGAGAAGTTGAGCTACTTCATCATCGGTGCGACGCAGTGGTGGCAAGACCTTCTCTTCTTGTTGATTTTGTTGCATCTTCAATGCTTCCAATTCCCTTCTCAGTTGCTCAATAGGATCCAGATCTGCAGCATACTTCGGTTGTGTATCCCCTTCAAAATGTTGCCTTGCTTCTTCAATGCGTGATGCCGCGGCAACAAAATCGTTGAGGGTGGCATCCAATCTAAGAGACTCACGAAGCTTCTGCTGAGATGACCTGGGCAGAGCCTTCTCTATCCACTTTTTAACCAAAAAGTCACCTGGAGCATGTGGCAGACGTGCAACAAGTGCTTTTGTTCTAGTGTGAAGTTCATGAAAAGATTCACCTGGTCTTAGCTTCAAATTCTCTAGCTGATCTAGAGCTCTTTCTGAGGAATCACTTGGTCGGAATGTCTGTGAGAATGCCGCCTTCAGAGCCTCCCATGTAGTGAAATAGCCATCTGCATATTGACTATACCATTTATCTGCAAGACCCTCCAATGTGGATGGAAAAAGAGCCAGCATTGCATCCTCTCTATTCTGCAGACCACGTCCACGGCATAAAGAGATAAATCTCCTCACATGATCATCAGCATCTTCATAAGCATGTCCCTTGAAGGTAGGGAACTTGATGTTGATCCTGGAGAGTAGATGAGAAAGATCCTCCATTTGGACTGGTGTCTCTTCTGACGTATCTGAGGAGAAGTCTAGAGTTCTCCTATACCCTTCTTTTGACAATGGTGTCGCACCCAAATCAATAGACAAATTTAGGGAGGACAGAGGGGAGGTAGACTCACTAGCCGTGGTTATTGCTAACTTGTTAAGGCTCCTTCAAACACGAAGAGATTCCTTATCTGCTCGTGTATGGGTCATGTACCTATTCGCAATTGCAATAGGGCAAAACACCTCTCACAGAGATGCAAAGGTCCCACCGAGCGTGCCAAACTGTAGAGGAGGTACTGGAGTATCCGCTTTTAACAAGAGTAAAGATTAAAGATTAACACTTCCAGTACGTCGCCTACTCAAGGGGGTTTCTCTTTAGGGAAGTATACCCTTTAACATTTCTGTGAGCAGGTAGATAACACGGATTGCACAGAGTGGTAAATACTTCGGAAAATATGGACAACAAATGACCAAAGAAGACCGTACACTTGTTGATTCAAATCAGGTGATTACAAGGTTGGGCAGAGTGATGCTCAGAAGTGCAAACTTTGTGCTAACGAGCCACAAGCTTAGGGCTAACAAGCCACCCTAAAAGTAAATAACTCTAACACAACAGATTCTTCTCATTAGCATAAGGGGCCAGTGATACGCAGACTAACTCAGAACAATACAAAGAATTTCACCAGAGGATAGAACCTAATCAACAACACTGACTCACAGAAAAGAAGAAGAATCCCAGCTACTCCCTTACACTATGGTGCTCATAGCCCTCCACTGAGAAGCCTACCCTCTGTATACACACTACAGAGAAGCTCCTACAATAGGCTTGAAACCACCAAGTGCAAGAGAGGACTTCTGCACGTATGCTCGAACCTCTGTATCTCTAAAATTGTACCCCAAATGAGCACAAATCCCTTGTTTTTATAGGCCTCAATAGGCCAAGAGAGCCTTGCCAAATATTCACATCCACTGATCACGAGTCGGTTGATCACCCAAAATTGGAGGGTAGGTCAAATATTCCACTTGATTTGAATTAGATCCACAAAATAGGTAGTCGCCGTGAATGGTTGGCGGCAACACTTTTACTTTTAACAATTACCTTTTACCTTTTCACCCGCCCTTTTAATCCTCGCAATTCAAATGAAGGGCCCCGTACACTTTGGAAGTGCAGAAGCAAATCATCATGGAATGTAGATGTCCTTTCCAAGGCTCCCATTTGAGGTCAAATTCAATCTTGCGTGCTTGCCACGACAATAAGGAACAAATAGAGTCTTAATGATACCATAAATTCACCATCTATCTCTAAATGTAGATTGTTCAGCCACAATCCTTCTCAAGTGCTCTGACTCCACTGCTTCCACTGCTCTGTTCTGAGAATGGCCTCCTGTTGAAGGTTTGATATATCCCATGAGGATCCATTGCTTTATTACTTGGAGGATTTCTTGTGTGCTTAGAGTGTGTGTGTGAAAGTGTGTGTGTGGG